>JADLZK010000206.1:0-66567 GCA_015847255.1 Hyparrhenia diplandra
CATCACATACGGATAGAAACATGCTAGGACGGAGTCCTGCAACATCGGGAATTAACCCGTGAGTACTCAATTGTACTCATAAGACTTACCGTCTTAAACGAGAAAATAAAGGAAAAGACTCCAAGGATTATGCTTGGCTTTATACGGGGCTGGTGACTCACATTTAATTTCGAGAAAATAAAAGTTGATTAGTGCGCCTACACATACTACTCGAGGTTCTTCAAGTTAAAAGGTTGTTTATTAATATACACCATAAGTCTTGCATAGTCAAGGTTAAAACATATGCTTTCGTGATATATAAAAAATAGTATAAATGGCTTGGATCAACATTTTAACATCGGCGGCATGAATAAGAGTAACCATTATTGTGATATTAAACTACGATGTCGTGGAAGCATCGGGTTCTCTTTGTCCAAGAGAGATGGCGATTCGAATCGATTCTTGACCCGGTGGCGAATACCTGTCATAAACCGAGGCCTACTAGTACAAGGGTAGGACTTGATCACTTCAAGGCGTTAGGGGCGTAAAGTCCGGACACTGTCGGCAACCCCCTCCTCTCGAGCCACCAAGTGGCGGCAGCGAAGAGCGCGCCGCTTCGTGCGCCTCTGCTTGCGCCCGATCAAACCCAACCTACGCCTAGGAGGGGCGTTAAGCGTACAATTATCGGCCCCTAACATTCTCACAAGCCGTGGCTCACGACTCCATGAGCCTACTATATGAAACGGTGCGTTCAACTTCCGACCGCCCGGAGACAAAGGGATTAGTCCTTAGCTGATCGGATGGAAGACCACAATATCCATCCGATCTCACATGTTTTATTAACCAAGTTCTCGGTGGCCCGGCTTGTTAACCACCAGCGTGATTAACCCAACAACAATCCTCACAAGTGACAGGAAATCTTTGTCTCTTTGTAATCATGATAGCGAGCATTTATTTAACCTAGACTCTGTTGGTATTTGCTAAGCCCATAGAAATATTTATAATTTGTATAATCCCGCAAGCGCCATACGGATACGGTGAGCACTTCACGGGGAGAGGGTTTTAAATATCCGAATCCACGGGGAAGCGGGTGAGGGGAGACTATGATCTAATCTTAACTTGGGAGTAATACAAGACTTAAGAAGGTTGAGGGGGTATAGAGAGGATTACTAAGATAGCTAAATCTTAATTTGGTAAGTGATGTTGATAGTATTCTTATGGGGATGTACTCAAAAGGAAAGTAAGGCGAAACTTACGATTCCCCGGTAACTTGTTCCTACTTAGTTCTATCCAGCGGGATGTGGAATCCAAAGGAATCAATGGTACTTTGTCACTACCACGAACTACCGCGCTCAGGAAGGTAGGGTGTATCTATGAGATACCGAGCCTAAGCACCACGCTTACACTACGAATATTACCTTAACCTAATGCATTAGATTAAAGTACTCAAAAGAGAGACTCGTAGACCAATAAGAATAAATATAAACAATATAACTCACTAAAGAAGAAGTAGATTACGAGGTAACTCCAAATGTAGATTAACTTCCACGAGGTACAAGTATGGAGATATGCACCCAAGCCGGTGGCACTTCCTCCGATTCCTTCTCTCTCTATCTCTCTTGTTCTAAAGATTAGAACTAATGAGTTCTAATCCTCTTATACTAACTCTTCTAATTGTAGTTCTAATCTACTTCTAATTACATTCTAATTCACTAATCCCTTAGAGAGAGATGATCCTTACGGGACCCCTCTACAGGCGAGATAATGAGATAGAATGAATTGATAATGAATTGATGTTTAGCCACGGGGTGGGGGGGTCTTCTTATATAGCCCTTGGCGATGAGCGATAACCCTTGGATCAAACCAACCTTGGCAGCGGTGTAGATACAACCTCAAAAGTCGGTTTGAAACCGACCTAGGAAGATGAGGCCGACGGGTGGGACCCTTTGGCGGCCCTGGCCTAATCTTCACTGGCGGCCGCCGAATATGGTGAGCCCATCTTTGTCGAGGTCCTTTCTGGTGTCTTACGGTGTCTTCTAGAATGTTTTAGTCCACAATTCGGATTGAGTTACTTCATGGTCAAGTCTTGTCATCATATTGGATGTATATTAGGAACTTTCTTCATTCTTCTCTGCATTTATCTATTAAGTCCCGAAAATGTATAAATCACCAAAGCTTCGTGGAGCGGAGATTCCTCTTGGCACAAGCTACTACACAACACACGGGGCGTAGAGCGGAGATTAGTTCAAGGAAAATCGCCCACGGCGACCCGCGGCGGCCGACACGCGCCCGCGGCCGGCGGCGGCCATGGCGGCGAAAGGGCGGCGGCAGCAGCGTTCAGGCTCACACGATCCCCTAACTTCGAGCCCGCCGGTCGAAGCTAGTACCGTCTCCACGGGGGCTAGAAGCGCCCGGCAATGGCGTGGTGGTGGCGGCAATTTGGAACGCCATTTCTTTGCTTTCGGCTTGGGGCGAAGGGAAAGGAGAGTGAGGGGGATGGGTGAGGAGCGCGGGGCCGGGGTTTTCCCTTCTTCACCAAAGCGCGGTGCTGCAGGGGAGCGGAGAGGCGCGGGGGTCATGCTCCCACGCGCGTAGCGTGGTCGGCGCTCGTGGCGAGTGGGCCGGTGGGTTTCTTTCTTCTCTTTTTTTGAATTAAACCCCTACTCAAACTTTTTTGCGCCGTGCGTCGAGATCCGTCTTGAAATTAGCCAAAACTCTAATTGAACAAAATGTTCCCCATGAAATTCGGCGTTTCACGTATAGAAACTTTTCCTAATTCGGTTTGGTTTAGAAACTATGAGTAGTCAAAGGTAAACTATTCGGGGTCAAAGTAAACCCTAAATCAAGCTCAAATCGATCAAACTTGGATTTTTCGACAAGATCCACTCAATTTCATGCTTAGGCCTGTGGCGTCTTTTGTTCTACACAAAATTAGCTACACATTCCATTCAAGGAGCACCCACATGCAAAACCTCTAGCTATGACTTTTTGGCGAAAAGAAGATAAATTGCTTTCAAAACCAGAACAAGGTCAAACCAAGTCAAACTACTCTAATTAAACATGATTAGAGAACCCGACCAACATCAACCTTGCTCTAAAACATCCTATAAACATTTCTAAGAATAAATAAAGATTAAACAACTAATTATGCAAACATTTCATACATGAAATGACAAGGCAAAAGCGTAGCGAGCAAATTAAATACATTAAAACAAGCAATTGACCTCTATCATTTCATGTGCATGAATGCATATGACTAAATTATGATTATGCTCATGAAATGCAGATGCTAATGACATGCTTAAAAAACCGGGGTGTTACAAATTTACCCCCTTAAGAAAATCTCGTCAGAGATTTGGTAGTACTAACCGTTTGCTAAGAAACATAGGATAGACTTGGCGAAGATACTCCTCGTTCTCCCATGTAGCGTCATTCTCTCCATGATTACTCCATAGAATCTTGTATAATTTCACAACCTTGTTACGTGTCACTCTCTCTTTGGTGTCTAAGATTTTGGTGGCTCTTCAAAATAAGTCGGTCGGAATCTACTTGACATTTATTTGGAATGTGTTCTTGAGGCACCCTCAAACATTTCTTCAATTGAGATACGTGGAAGACATTAAAAGCGGATCTCAACTCATCGAGATAGTTTGGCGGTAGGCCACCTTTCCTTTGCTAGCAATGATACGATAAGGACCTACGAATCTAGGTGCTAACTTCCTTTTAACTCCAAAGCGTTGCGCTCTCTTCATTGGTGACACCTTGAGATATACAAAATCACCAACTCTGAATTTCAAAGGTTTACTACGCTTATCAGCATAGCTTTTCTGACGAGCTTGAGCTGTGGCTAGATGTTGTTGCATTGTCTTAACCTTCTGTTCTGCTTCATCAATTAGGTCAATACCGTAATAGGTTCTATCACTGTTTCTACCCAATTCAAAGGTGTTCTACACTTTTACGCCATACAAAGCTTCAAATGGTGCCATCTTGGTGCTTGCTTGATACTTGTTATTATAAGAGAACTCTGCAAATGGTAACCATTTGTCCCATGGGCGTTTAGCAGATAAAACACATGCTCTCAACATGTCTTCTAGAATCTGATTCGTTTGTTCGGCTTGTCAATTGTTCGCGGTTGATAGGCGAACTTCGAACTAACTTTTGTGTTTAAGGCATCCTGTAAACACTCCCAAAATTTATTGTTCCATGCTGATCCTCGGTCAGTCACTATGCTCTTGGGTAAACCATGCAGACGAACTATATGAGAAATGTAGATCTCTACATACTGGTGAGGTTCATAGCTAATGTTCGCGAGGGAATGAAATGTGCTACTTTGGTTAGTCTATCACAATTACCCAAATTGAATCAAACCCTTGCGAGTGCGTGGAAGTCAACAATAAGTTCCATAGTGATGTTATCCCATTTCAATCGAGAGATTGGCAAAGGTTGTAGGAATCCTGCGGGTTTCATGTGAATGGCCTTGACTCTACAACAATTATCGCACTTAGCTACATAAGCTGCAATTTCTTTCCTCATCTTGGTCCACCAAAAATGTGACCTCAAATCTCGGTACATTTTGTTGCTGCCTGGATGGTTTGATAAGGTAGAAGAATGTGCTTCTGTTAAGATATGGTCTCTAAGTTCCTTGTCTTAGGTACAACAAGGCGATTATCATACCACAACACATCATTCTCATCAATTCTAAAATGCGCACTTGGTTCTTTCTCGAGTTTCTTCTTGATGAAGGAGATACCTTTATCGATTTTACGCCCTTCAATTATTTCGCCTCCGAGAGATTTTTGCACTTGTATGTTATGCAAAACTGCGGGGGTGCATTAAACTAATTTTCTCTTCTAACAATGGTTTCTCAATAGTACAATGTGCCTTAGGCTCAAAGGCGTCTAGCGACATTAGCCTTGCGGGATGGTGATGTACCTCAAATTGTAATCCTTGATCAACTCCAACCATCTTCTTTGTCTCATATTCAGTTGAGCTTGGGTGAATATATATTTGGACTCTTATCATCCGTGTAAATATGACACACATTTCAGGAGCAAATAATGGCGCCAAATCTTGGGGCATACTGCGGCTACTAACTCCAAATCATGTGTTGGGTAATTTACTGCCGTGTTTTCTTGGGTTGTCGTGATGCATAGGCAATCACTCTTCCTTCTTGCATGAGTACACACCCCGGACCTGTACCACATGCATCATAAAACACATTAAAGGTTTCTCTATATCGGGTTGTGCAAACCTTTGGGCGGTTGTTAACAACTCTAGTAGTGTATGAAAAGCTGTCTCACACTCCGGTGTCCCACGAACTTCTCCTCTTTACGCAATAACCTTGTCATAGGTTTGGCGATCTTAGAAAAGTCAGGTATGAATCGGCGATAATACCCGGCTAATCAAGAAAACTCGAATCTACATGTAGCGAGAGGTCGGTGCCTTCAATCCATGACTTCTTGTACTTTACTTGGATATACTAAAATTCCATCTTCGATAAGACATGTCAAGAAATTGCACCTTCTTTAACCAAAACTTCGCATTTCTTTGAACTTAGCATAAAGTTTGTGTTCTCTCGAGCACGGCTAACACAATTCGAGATCGCATTTGCATGGTCTTCTTCATTCTCGAGTATACCAAAATGTCATCGATAAACACGACCACAATTTGTCTAACTTCGGGCATGAATACGAATTCATTAGGCACATAAAATGAAATTTGGAGCATTTGTCAAGCCAAAGGACATGACAAGATACTCATACAACCCATATTTTTGGTCGGCAGTCTTTGGAATATCTTGTGGTCTAATCTTGATTTGATGATGGCGGAACGAGGATCGATCTTGGGAAAACCTTAGCCTTTGACAAGCGATCAAAGAGAATGTCAATGCGTGGCAAAGGATACTTGTTCTTGATTGTCACCGCATTGAGTGGTCGGTAATCCACACACATTCTCAAAGATTGGTCTTTCTTCTTCACAAAAAGTGCGGGGGCATCCCCATGGTGATGAACTTGGTCTAATCAAACCCTTATCTAGCAACTCTTGAATGCGAACTTTCAACTCGGCCAATTCATGGGCGGCATCCTATAAGGCCTTCGAGATATTGGTGCTATTCTAGGCAAAAGCTCTATGGCAAACTCTACATCTCTATCGGTGGCAACCACGGTAAGTCTTAGGAAACACATCGGGAAACTCACATACCATTGGTATATCAGAGATTCTAGTAACTTGTAGAGCATTTGAGACACGATTTAGATTGGGTGTTTGGGGAAGAATTATTTGATGTTCTTTTCCATCACGGGGATCTTTCAAAGAATGACCCTATTTAGGGTGTCTATAATTACTCCCCATGTCTTCATCAATTCATTCCAGGATAACATCAAACTCAACCCGGGTAACACTATCGGGGAGGTGACAATCTCTAAATCTCAACTTTAATGCGCACATTTCGACAACCTTCACGGTAAGTTGATCGGCTCCATTGAGCTAATACGATAGCCATAGCCCAAATCAGATATATTCTCATTATATTCTTGGGCAAAAGCAGCTCATGAAAGAGTGAGATGATCGAGTCAAACAATACCACAACATTGTGATTGTTAACTAGGCAAGTGCCGATGATTCTGAGACTCTCATACGGACTTTCTTGAACATTGGTGGAGTGAACTTGTCAATCTTACGCTTTGTAGGGTTGGCTACTCTTGGGTTGTGGGCAAAACCTAGAAAAATGTCTGGTGTCCCACAATTATAGCACTTGTTTTGAGTAGAATCACTATATCCAACAAGATACGTCCTTGCTCACGGGGTAGGTGTAACATGAGCTGTCCTATAGCGAGAACTTTCAAGCTGCGGCTCCTCTTGCGGTGGGGCATCGGTTGGCAAGAGCTTGGATGACTAATAATCGGAACCTTGTTCGACTTGAGCTAGATTCAAGCGGTGTCTTCTTGTTCTTGGCGGCATATGCGTTGTTGCTCTCCTCTTGTAACAAGTAGTCAGCGGCGAACTCATTGAAGCTCTTTACGAGCGGGGCTCCAATAGTCTTACGCATCTTAGGATTAAGCCCTCTTCTAAAACTTGCTATTTTCTTTTCTTCGGTGTCCACCATATCGGTGCATATCGGGACAAGCGATTGAAGTGTTCAAGGTATGCGGTGATGGTCTTGTCATCTTGATTAAGCGATAAATTCACCCAACTTCATAGCAATCACACTAGGGTGAATATAAGCATCACGGAAAGGCTCTTTGTGAACATATCGGGTAATAGAAGTATTAGCTGGGTAGGTGGTACGATGATTTCTCCACCAAATTCCACGGGTCCTTCAAGCAAATGGCGGCATACTCGGCCTTACGCACCTCGGTCAAATCAACAATCGAACTTTTCCTCCCCTTTGAAACCATCCATTCTTACGCCCGGTTGGTTCACTTGGCGTGTGAACTTAGGTGGATCGGTTCCCTTGAACTCTTTGTATATTTGGAGCCTATCTTACGCATTATTGTTTCGATTTCCTCCACCACGTGCGGTGTTGCGAGATGTTGCGCAACTCACCCGGTTTACTCATCAAAGAAGCTGTTCGGGTTGGCGGGGAGGTGGTGGTGGTTGGTTGCTCCCTCCATTTTTGGCGTGTTTTAACCATCTGCATAATCAACCAATAATAATTCTCGGATGATGTTGACATAGTGTAAATGCATCGAATTTAAAGTTACGCAGCGGAATTTATTGCGATAATAAATTCATTCAACAAATCTGAGGTAACCATAAATCAATGGCATCACACCCATCATCGCAATAATTATGGTTGATACGGATTACGTAGCAAATCAACTTCTACGTCAGCGTACGTGAAATCAAAATTTGATATAGTCATCGTGACCACAATATCGAAATCGCGCACATTGCTTCACCAAAATGGAACTCTCCCATTACATTCTTCAAAGGCTCAATTTACATCTGTAGAGTGCGGTTGTTTCAAGATCTTACGTGTTGATAGCCTCTTAATAAGCGAGGATCGCTAGGGATAGGGTAGGGAGGTGGTAGCGGGGATAAGATTTTTTCCTTCCTATGGTAGGACAAACTAGCTAATGACTAGCGTGATCTAAAAAGCGGTGGTGACTACGAAATTTCTAGGAGATTGGAACCTTTGCTTCCATCATTCTTGTTGTTGTCTTCTCCATCTTAATCTTCTTCTACATCAGGCGTGTAGGAATGGTGATAATCAAAATAGAGTGGATTTCTATCGGCTCTCTTATACGGGCAAGTGGCGATACGGGTCCATTCTAGGAACCACGAGGGGAGTAGCTTGTTTCTAGCAAAGCCTCGGTAGCATTGTTGATGACTTCTTGGTGGCGGCTCATACTCGGTGATATTCGGCTTCTCAGAACGAGGCTAGAAGGTAGGGCAAGGATAAAAAGATTAATCTAGTGGCGATCAAGCTGCCTATGGTGCGGTCACCTATGGTTTGGGGTCTCTACGATCGGCTTAACCATATGCGAAGACCTTTGGGCATGTGAAACAACTTGTCTCTAATGGTACTGCGTCACGGGGATGAAAGAGCCAATTGTAGCAGATTTGGAAGATTGTGTGAGATTGGGAGCGAGATGGGTCGAGTTTCAACAAAAGGGACAAGTACTCACTAAGGGGGAGGCCGGGAATAAAGGGAAGAAAGAAATCTTTGTTATTTCATTTTATTGATGCGGATGCATGAATGATATGATGCATGGCGTATCTTACGTCCTCCGAGAATAGGAAAGATAAGATACTACTCGTTATAAATGGTGGCACATCTAACGTTCTCTCAAAAGAAAATAAATCGTATCTAGTCGGTCTCTACGATTTGCGTAGTTAGTGTACTGCAATTTAATTTCAGCCCGAGTATATTTATGCAATGCATGAAATTAAATTGCATATACACCTTCGTCGGTCCACCCGGCGACATCGCATACCTTGTGGAAAAACACATTTTACACCCGGCACACTGTGTACCCATACACAAGTCTGGGGGCACTACCCGACCATGGAGCTCTCAAAACATTTTATTTTTACCCCTAGATCGGCGGTTGTCGATCATGCTCTCACTGACTCACATCTTACCTTGGGCGTAGAGGCATTGAACATCATTTACAGGGCGTAGAGGTATTTCGATCCATTCATGGCTACTCAAGTGAGTAGCCCCGTACTCTTTTGGTCGCACGGCAACCCGGCACAAACAACAAAATATGATACATAAACCCATCCCAAGTTAGTAAAGCCACATTTGTCCTTAATTGGGCATAAGGGTATGACCATGGCACTATTAATTTTTTGCAAACTTTTACTCACACCACTTTGAAAAGATTTTGTTTCGCAAACATTTTTCGCAAAAGATTAGTTGTTCATTTTAACTTAAATACCGGATCAGTTGTTAAGTCTTGAACTAAGCTCGATGCCGACTGTGACGAGTCGACCAATTTATAAGAAATCAAGTATAATTCGCAATTTTTGAAGCAATCACGGTCTACACTTGAGTCCATATAAACCCGGTATTCCGGAAATCTCTCAGTGATTTCAAACTCATCAACAATACAACCAAGATCGTTGAGCTCGGTAGTTCCAATCCGCATGTATTTCAAACCAAATTCAATATATATTAATCGAGTGCGATATACACATTTATTTCAAAGTAGTTGAGTGTGGAAGCAATAGCTTTTCGAAAATAAGCTAGTTATACAGCGGAAATAAAATAAGATAGTGCCAATAATATGTCACCCTGTAATAGCATGAGATAGGGAAGTATGGAGACTGCCATGCCCTAGGGATTATTCTTCAACCACAGCACATCACATCGGATAGAATCATGCTAGATGGAGTCACGCAACATTGAGAATTAACCCGTGAGTACTCAATTGTACTCCATAAGACTTACCCGTCTTAAACCAGAAAATAAGGAAAAGACTCAAAGGATTATGCTTGGCTTTATCTGGAGCTGGCTGACTCACATTTAATTTCAGAAAATAAAGTTGATTAGTGCGCCTACACATACTACTCAGGTTCTTCCAAGTTAAAAGGTTGTTTATTAATATACACCATAAGTCTTGTATAGTCAAGGTTAAAACATATGCTCGTGATATATAAAAATAGTATAAATGGCTGGATCAACATTTTAACATCGGCGGCATGAATAAGAGTAACCATTATTGTGATATTAAACTACGATGTCGTGGAAGCATCCGGGTTCTCCTTTGTCGGGGAGATGGCGATTCGAATCGATTCTTGACCCGGTGGCGAATACCCTGTCATAAACCGGGCCTACTAGTACAAGGGTAGGACTTGATCACTTCAAGGCGTTAGGGGGCGTAAAGTCTCGGACGGTCGGCAACCCCCTCCTCTCGAGCCACCAAGTGGCGGCAAGCGAAAGCGCCGCCGTGCGCCGCCTCTTTGCTGCGCCGATCAAACCCAACCTACCACGCCTAGGAGGGACATTAAGCGTACAAGTACCGGCCCCCAACATTCTCACAAGCCGTGGCTCACGACTCGCGGAGCCTACTATATGAGCAGTGCGTTCAACTTCCGATCGCCTTCCGACAAAGGGATTAGTCCTTAGGCGATCAGATGGAAGACCACAATATCCATCCGATCTCACATGTTTTATTAACCAAGTTCTCAGCAGCAGCTTGTTAACCACCAACGTGATTAACCCAACAACAATCCTCACAAGTGACCGGAAATCACTGTCTCTTGTAATCATGATAAGCGAGCATTTATTTAACCTAGACTCCTAAATAGGATAGGGCAACAACCCGACAAGGATATGTCACATTGCATCAACGGTTTCAACCACTTCCTACACTTAATGCGGCATTCATAAAAGGACTCAACAAATTAATTGAAAGCATAGGAAAGTTCAGCATGCACCCGGGGCTTGCCTTTGGAAAAGTAGTAGGAAGAAGAAGTCAGGGTGCTCTGGAAGCTTGAGTCGCGGTCCTCCTCCTCTGTGGGGTCTTTTGGCTTTACTCGAAATGATGAAGGTTGACCTCACGCTTCTTGATCTCCTCGAACTAACTCCTCCGATCGATGTGATGCATGCATATGCGAGAGTGAGCATTACGAATGCAAAATAAATGAAGGGTAAATGGATGCATTATGATGAATGATATTAGTAAGTGGATATCTCTTACGTAGACACACAATTAAAACTACATAAAGCAATCAAACTAACCTACATCACTCATGCATACTAGCCCTAAACTAAAAACAGGGCAGCAAGACATATACGCACTAAAAACAGTCACCACGAGGGAGTTCTATAACTCCAAATGCAACAAACGAACACTCGTTGGAAACCTAACGAAATTATCTACAAAACATTCAATATACTCCAGACTTGATTTTAACATCTACAGCCTCGAAAACAGCAAATACAGAGGCTCTGTTCTCAACCTAACAAGCTACATGCAACTCCTATAACTCTCTAACCAAGCATGCAACTCTTACCAAATTTGACCAACAAGCAAATAAGATCATAAAGCGTCAAAATAACCTACTGATCAACATAAAAGATAAACTAATTTACATGAAATGACATTCCCTAGCTAAACACTACATAAGCACACTTAAAATATAAAAGCTAGGATTAATAAATTGACTAAACACACAAGACCAGCAAACTAACCACACTAACAGGTCCTTATTATCATAAGAACAAACAGTATGCCATCCAAGAATCATTACCATACTATTATCGTGCATTTTGCAAGCATTTTCTATGCAACATAAATATGATAAATATGCAAACACCTTAGAAAAATCTACAAAACTTACCAGAGCATCCTACTGGTCTAACATGCCTACCATAAAATTTTCATGGCAAACTCATGCACATCTTGTCCTACACAAAAATGGCAAGCTAGCATAAAAAGCAGGGCATGAAAATATTTTTGTACTATGAGAGGTATGAAACTGCCTAACCATGAACATGAAAAGCTACATAACAGTAACAAAAGCATGTACAAAAAGTAGCATGGCAAAAACCCTAGTAATTATTTTTCTATGAATTTCCTAAGAAAGCATGGTAAATAGCACATAAATCAAAAATCACATTTCATCAACAGAACATAGCATGTCTAATATTTTTCCTGCACTATACATCCAAAAACATGAACATTTTGTACATGGACAACTATTTTAACATGCACCAAGAAATAGATATGCATTTCTCTATTTTCATGGCAATTAAAGCACTAAATGTAAATAAATATAAAAACTATCAGGAAATGCAAACCCATATTTTTATACAGTAGATCTAGTGACAAGAAACACAACAAAATTTTCTTTTCGATTTGCACCACTACAGCTCAAGATATGAATTTTCTAATGCAAACAAGTATCTTTGAAAATGAATAAAGGAATAAATAAAATGGTGACAACATGGGGTCCGCCGCGTCGATCCTACGAAGCGAGGAGGGCGGCGCTGCAACTGCGCGCGGCGGATCTCCGCCGTCGTTAGGTCTTTGGTGAAATCGAGCATACCTACGAGTTCGTCTCAGCGAGATCTATCATCTGCACCAAAACCCAGAGCAAAAGTGGGCGGTGACGGGCTCTCGAAAGGCGGCGGCGGCCGGCGTGGTCGTCGGCGTTCCGGCGATTTTGGTGATGGCGAGGCAAACTGGCGAGGTGCACGAGCTCCACGGCGCTTCGGCGGCGCAGGACCCCGGCTATGCGGCGGGTTCAGCGAATGGGCGGCGTTCGGCGGCGGCGACCCGGACGGCGACCCGCGGCGCGTCGGCGGCGGTGGCGGTCGGCCAACGGCGGCCGAAACCCACGATTCCTCTTGGCACAAGCTACTACACAACACACACGGGCGTAGAATGGGGATTAGTTCAAGGAAAATCGCCCGCGGCGGCCGGCGGCGAGCACGCCAGCGGCGGCGGCCATGGCGGCGAAAGCGGCGGCGGCAACGCGTTCGGCTCTCACGATCCCCTAACTTCCCGAGCCACCCGGTCGAAGCTAGTACACGTCTCACAGGGGCTAGAACGCCAGCAATGGCGTGGTGGCGGCAATGGGGCTGCCCATTGCTTTGCTTTCGGCTTGGAGCAGAAGGGAAAGGAGAGTGAGGGGGATGGAGTGAGGAGCACGGGACAGGGTTTTCCCTTCTTCACCAAGGCGCGGTGCTGCAGGGGGAGGCAGAGGGCGCAGGGGTCGCGCTCCACGCGTCGCGCACGGTCGGCGCCCGTGGCAGAGTGGACGGTGGGTTTCTTTCTTCTCTTTTTTTTTGAATTAAACCCCTACTCAAACTGTTTTGCGCCGTGCGTCGAGATCCGTGCGAAATTAGCCAAAACTCTAATTGAACAAAATGTTCCCCATCAAATTCTGAGCGTTTCACGTATAGAAACTTTTTCCTAATTCAGTTTGGTTTAGAAACTATGAGCAGTCAAAGGTAAACTATTCCGGGGTCAAAGTAAACCCTAAATCAAGCTCAAATCGATCAAACTTCGGATTTTTCGACAAGATCCACTCAATTTCATGCAACCGGCCTGTGACGTCTTTTGTTCTACACAAAATTAGCTACACATTCCATTCAAGGAGCACCCACATGCAAAACCTCTAGCTATGACTTTTGAGCGAAAGAAGATAAATTGCTTTCAAAACCGAACAAGGTCAAACCAAGTCAAACTACTCTAATTAAACATGATTAGAGAACCTGACCAACATCAACCTTGCTCTAAAACATCCTATAAACATTTCTAAGAATAAATAAAGATTAAACAACTAATTATGCAAACATTTCATACATGAAATGACAAGGCAAAAGCGTAGCGAGCAAATTAAATACATTAAAACAAGCAATTGACCTCTATCATTTCATGTGCATGAATGCATATGACTAAATTATGATTATGCTCATGAAATGCAGATGCTAATGACATGCTTAAAAACCAGGGTGTTACAGCACTTTGCATACATTAACCTAAAATAAAATGATCAAAATAAAACAAAACAAAAGAGTGAATTTGTTGTGAGTAGAAGATTATTGGTTTTATCGATTCCATGCGTGTAAGACTATACTAGTACTTACGAGGAATCTACTTGAATGCCTCCTTAGAGCTGGAAAGATATGTAGTAAGCAAGTTGAATGTCCTCCATGCATCTAGAAGATATGCATCAAGTAAGTTGAAAGTCTTCAAAAGATTGAGAAAATACACATTAAACAAGTTGAATGTCTTCCAAAAGATCTAGAAGTTATGCACTAAGTAGTTTGATGTCTTCCAAAGATCTAGAAGTTGTGCACTAAGTAGTTTGATGTCTTCCAAAGATCTAGAAGTTATGCAATAAGTAGTTTGATGTCTTCCCCGACAGCGGAGCCAAAAATGCTTGTTGACAATGCTTAACGACATCACTAATATAGCTCTCTAGCACTTCAAATACTATGGCGCCTACTCATACTTGAACGATGCTAGGTGACAAAACTACAAAAGCAATTACCTCAAACAGTGTTGGTATTATAACAATCATAAAGCCACTATACACTAGTCAAAGAATAACCTATACTTCTTGTAAAGCGGGTCGTCAATCAACTTATGCAACTAGAACGTATAATATGGCATAAAATGATGTGACTAGGCGAGGATATATAATAAGATAAAGAATATAGAACAAGGCTCGCAAGCGGACGAGAATAATCTATACCATTGTAGCATTTTAGAGTATACGAGTGTCGAATCCACAGGGAAAAGCAGATGTTAACTACTTAATGCGTAATACTAATAAAGTCCTTATATATGGAATATTTATAACCAATAATGATAATGCTTCTACTCAACAACGAGGATTAATGTCAATAATAAATATGATAAAGATATGTATGATAAATGCTCAATAAGATAAATGATAAATACCGGGATCAAGCCATCATGAAATAATAAAAGATGCAATAGAATATTCTAGTCTAAGGACTCACATGGGGCAATATAAGGAAAACTTATGTGTAACTATCATCACATGTTATTGCTAAACTCTAATTAGTGCAAACACCGGTTATCATAGCTACCATTATTACTTCATAACAAACTTAAGGATCATCAACTAGGAAGGATTCAATAATGAGATCTTCACCTTCGTCGCGACACACGATCTACCGATTAACTACATACGAGAGGAAGGATTATAAAAGACTCAATAGAGTTGTCACCTCTACGAACTACCCCAAACCTCGGCATTTAGTGGGCATTTACAGATATAACATATATAAGCACCACATTTACATAAGTTATAACATCTATCTTGCACGTTACAAGATGAGGGGCTATACGATCCTAAGCATGCAATCCATAATAAATAAATAACTCTACTAGACATATTAAAGCAAACAATAAACAAAACAAATGATAATATAATAAAGATAAAGAACAATATCATAGATGATCAATGAGTAATGAATATATCAAAGATATAAATATATCAAAGAGTATAACAATGTACCTATGAACACCTTGGCAGAATCCGAAGCTCAAGCCTTCCTATGCTTGTAACTCCTTCTAATCTATTGCTAAGTAGCTAATCTCTCTAGATCTAGAACTATTACGAGAAACTAGGGTTTATGGCTCGGACTTGATCTACGAAACTTCGGTTTTTCGATCTTGATCTTGAATTAGGGTTTCGAGGGGGTAGCCACGCCCCTTATTTTATAGCCCCATAGGATGAATCTCGGCCCTTGGATCAAACCGACTTGATTGGACGGACTAGATCAACTCCATAGGTCGGTTGTAGGAAGCTTTCGAGAAGATGGACACGTGGAGCCACTAGGGGTGCCACACGGCACCCCGCCGCCGCCCCCCCCTGTAAGGGTGTGGGCCCGGCCTTGGCGAGGTGTCTTATCTTCACATTTTGACCCACGGAATTTACTCCAATCGCCACGATTTGGTCCTTTTCTTGATTGTCGTGATTTCTCCTCTTTTCTACGATTTTTAGGGGCTTTCGAGTTCACTGTAAAACTTAGTGTGTACAAAACTTATGAAAATAATTAGTATAAACCCTATCTTTTATTTGTTCTTGTCCTCATATATTCTAGTATTTCATAGTAAAAAGTTGACAATAACTACCGTCAACAACCGCCGGATTAGGTCCGCCGACTCGGTGGGCTTGGCGCTTGTATCGTCGGCCCGGCGGGGAGGGCGCGTCGTGGCGGTAGCGCGTGGGTACGGCACCCGCGGTGAAAAGGTCCCTTGTGGTTTTGGTAATTGAGTGTCAACATTAGGTGGACTAATAATGTGTGATTGAGATAATACACGGGGAGATTAGTTCACATGCAATGATGCAATGAAGGAGCTTTATTGCATATGAGACATGACATGGAGTCATGTGACCAAGGTGGTGAAGATCAAGACAAGGCTTGGCTTGATGGGCCGGTTGCAAGTGTGTGAGGGCAAGTCGAGGCGGTGAAGCGATGGACCGCGAGGCGGTGAAGCTTGGGCTAGACTTGGCGCCGACGGACCGACGCAATGGTGAAGAGCAAGTGAGGTCAAGATAGATGGACCAATAGTGTCACGTGATGATATGAAGTGGATCATATCATTTGGTGATCATGTTGGTGCATGTGTTGCATCGGCACTTGGAGATGGAGCGGAATGGAAATGCCAAGGCAAAGGTATAACCTATAGGGCATTTCATTTCGCCGGTCATGAGGAGCTTAGAAGTTTATGACCGGGTTTAGGATAGATGGCCGTACTATCAAGAGGGGCAAACTTGTTTGCATATCGGTCATCTAGTGCCACTTGGCGATCTAACTGCGATATGTTAGGATCGAGTGGCGTGCTAAGAGCTAACCCGTCCTTTGAAATGATTGTGAAAATGCTAACACACATGCACACATGATGTACACTTGGTGGTGTTGGCACATTTACAAAGGCGGCGGTGGTATGCAGGATCAAGTCGGCGCTTTCGAGAAAATGAGTTGCATATTTTCTATTGCGCCGAATGCATCGTGGTGGTGAAAACATGCTATTCCTCGTGCTCAAGTTGGTATACTTGTTGGATAGCATGTCGAAGCAAAGGCGACGGAGTTTCGCGGGGAAAGGGCGGCCGGGGCCTTTGGAGAAGCCGACGACGCGCCTTGACCGGCCGGACGGTCGGTCGGTGGTTCCGATCGAAATTCAGAGAGCATGTTTTCGGGGTCGTCGTCGGGGATCGGCCGGACGCACCACACCGAAGCCTTGACCGGACGCTCGAAGTTGTCGTTGGTTGTGGGACCAGGGCGTTGTCCTTTGTGACGGGACGCCTTTGTTGGGTGCGGCCGGACGCTTGACCGGACCCGTGATGAGTCGGTCGGTGCGTCCGGTCGGCCAACGAGAAATGGATTTTTCCTCCCAACGGCTCTATTTGGCTTGGGGGCTATTTATACACCACATACCCGACTTGTTTGGTCTTGAGCACACTTGGGCCTTGGTGGCTTGTGTTGTGGTGCTTGAGAGCCCTCCCACTCACTTATGATTGATAGAGTTCATCCAAATCAAAGTGAGGAGTGATTCTAGTGCATTCGCGTTGAGAGATCGCATTCGTGGCACTAGGTGATCGTGTTGCAAGCCGGTGTGCTTGTTGCTCTTGGAGGTTGCCACCTCCTAGGCGGCTTGGTGGCAAGAGACTTCGTGAAGCGCATAGCGGAGATTGTGCGGTGCTCCGAAGGAGGATTTGTGAGAGGTTCATGCTCACCTCGCGGGGATCGCAAAGAGCGACACTACTAGGCGTGTCGGTGAGTACCTCCCTTGTGCGTGTGGTGTCTTGCGGTGCCTTGAGAGGCTCACTTGAGAGTGGTGTCTTGCGGTGCCTTGCGGGGGGCGTGCCTTGAGGGGCAAGTGATCGGAGAATCACACCGAAGAACCATCTAGGTGAAACACCAAAGGAACCACCCAAGGTGTTGGTCGACACAACGAGGAGTAGGGGAAGTTGGCAAGCTTCCCGATACCTCGATAAAAAAATCACCGGTGTCAACTTGTCTACTCTTCTCGGTGGTTTGCATTCTCCAAATCACAAGCTTCGTATTTACATTCATATATACCTTGTGCTTGTGCTTGTGGAGTAGCTCTTGCAATTACTAGCTTGTGTAGCTTATTAGTTGCTTTGCTTAGTTTGTGTAGCTAAGTAATTTGAGCCTTTGGGTTAGGCATGTGTCGCCTTGTCCTTAGTGCATCTAGTGAGCTTAGGATTGGCTTTGTGCTTTTGCTCATTAGAATTGTGTAGGAGCTCACCATTGTTTGAAGTACTAGTGCATAGGATTGTGTGACCTTGCAATAGAAAGCGGTTAGGAGCTCAAGCTAGGCTTATCACCTCATTTGCTTTGTATAGGATCTTTTGTGAGGTGATATAGAGTTATAGCTAGAGGGGTGAAGTCTTGGCTAAGCGAATAGTTTCAATTCCACATCGTATTTGTTTAGCCGGGCGCAATTAGTTTTAGAAAGGACTATTCGCCCCCCCCTAGTCCCCATCTCGACCCTACAGCAGCGTGGCCTGGCTGTGGCATTCGCGGGGGCCATCGGATTGGGACCGCCCGACTCGGTGGGCGCGCGTGGTGCGTGTCGGCCCCGGGGAGGGCGGGCGCGCGGCACCGGCGCGCGTGTACCCGGCGCCAGCGTCGCGGCCCGACTGGGCTTTCGGGGGCCGCTAGATTGGGCCCACTGACTCGGTGGGCGCGGCGTCGTCTTGGTCGGCCCGGCGGGGAGGGCGTGCGCGCAGGCGTCCCGGACAAGGGTGGTGGCCGCAAAAGTCGGCTAGAACCCAGAATTTTGCCTCCCCGGGTGCGACGACCAGCGTATTCGAGGGGCGGAGCGCAAAGTGCATAGCTTCGTCGGGGCCTCATTTTGGAATGGACGTAAAGCCGGAGGGCCTCGGCGCGTGGTGCGGAGCACCCCCCAGCTCGGCTCAGGTGGCACGGACCCCACCGCGCCTCGGCCCGGGCCCGCGGGGCGAGGCCCGCGCCGTCAGTGGCCAGATCCGGCGGCCAAGAGGCCGCGGGGGCGGCGTTGACGGCACTGGGGGCGCGTTGTGTGTCTGAGGTTCTCTTACTCTGCGATATAAGAGTAGTCGCACTACGTGGATGGATATTATCAGTTGGTTTGTTTGTTATGAAAAAAAAAGTTGAGCTGAGCACAGCTCGTTCTGGTGATAATATTTGTTCTAGTCAAATTTTTTAGGTTAGTCAAAGTTTGACTAACTTTATAGAAAAAGGGTAACAATATTTATGATAGATAAAATGAGCACCCTATGAAAATATTTTCTATGATAAATCTAATAATGCTAATTTGATAACATAAATCTTAACAAAATTTTCTATAAGTTCAGCCAAAGTTAAAAAGTTTGACATAAGACAATTTTAAAAAATATACTTTTTTAAAGACATGGGAGTATATAGGTTCACTATAGTAAACTGCTTCTTTGCAATTTTGCACTCGGCAAGCCTCAGCCGAGCATGGCACTCGGCAAAAAGCGCACGGGAAATCAGCTGACAGCGTGTATTCTTTGTCGAGTGCCTGGAGTGAGCACGTCCATCCTGATCCAGGAGCGCGCGCATGCTCTCGACGACTGCTTCATCCTCGAGTTCTTCTTCAAGTGGCACACCAAGGAGCCCGACGCGCTCTGCGACGTCGGCTGGGGGCTCTCGCTCGTCAGGACCGACCTGCTCTTGCTGGAGAACCAGATCCGGTTCTTCGTCGTGGAGGAGTTGTACGACGTCGTCACGGGTGCGCGGGGCGGCAGAGAGCAGCTCA
Organism: Hyparrhenia diplandra; assembly: GCA_015847255.1. Lineage (NCBI taxonomy): Eukaryota > Viridiplantae > Streptophyta > Magnoliopsida > Poales > Poaceae > Hyparrhenia > Hyparrhenia diplandra. Next base: position 19,707 of record JADLZK010000206.1, read on the forward strand.
TCAATCTCTTACTCGAGTACGCCAGCGAAGAGGAACCCATCACGCCACCGTCCGGCGGCTCCGAGATCCATCACTTCCTTCACCTCTACTACGAGAGCTTTGTCCCCAAGCTGTGGACGACGACGGAACCACCGACGACAACGACGGCGCAGAGGAAGGGGAGGACGCAGGTAAAGATCATACCGCCCGCCGTGGAGATGAGCGCGTCGGGGGTGACGTGGGGCGTCATGGAGATACCCAACATAGTGGTGGACGACATGCAGACCTAATCGCGTTCGAGCAGAGCGAGGGAGCCAAGGCGCGCGTGCTCACCAGCTACGTGTCGCTCATGGGCATGCTCGTGCGCACGACGCAGGACGTCCGGCTGCTCCACCGGCGCGGCATCCTCGACAACCTGCTGGCGGACGACGATGAGGCGGCCCGCTTCTTGAGCCACCTGGGAGGCGGATGCGCCATGGACTACGACCGTCTTCGCTGGGCTCTGCGAGGACGTGCAGGGATACTGCGGCTCGTGGTGGCCCAGGCGCGACTACTTCGGCAGCCCTTGGTCCATCATTTCCTTAGTCGTCGCCGGCCTGGTCGTAACGCTGAATGCTTTACAGACCCTACTTTACTGTGTTTCCTGCTAAAAACTAGAGTTTTCTTCATCATAATTCATATCGATCTGTTGTGCGCTTGTACGTTTCAAGAACAGAATTTAAATGCAAATGGAAGAACATCGAACAAGCAGCTCTCTCATTATCAAGAGTTGATTAGGACTCATTATTAATCAAAGAGCTAGGCGTGCAACGTTTACGTTGCCAAACATCATCCTGACCTGGCACAAGCTGATGCTACTAGTACTTGAGCATCAGATGCTCGAGCTCGACGAACGCAAAGGCCCAGATCCTTTACTTGGAGCCAGAGAGCACTCCGCGGTGAGAGCCAGGCGGCATCATCGGCCATGCCTTTCTTCTCCAGGATACTTCCCGTTGGTTGGATAGCTTGGTCCTTGCTCTCTTTGGTGCACTGCACCAATATATAATCGAATTGGTAATGCAATTTTTCAGAGGATGTCTTCATGTCGGTGCTCCTCGCCCGCGGTCCTGGTCCTCAGTGACTCGAGGCTATCTTCATGTCGGTGCTTCTCGCCTGTGGTCCTGCGAGGTGACTTGGAGGAGTGTCTACATGGGGGTGCTTCTCGCCCGCGGCCGGCTTTCTCGGTGTTGAGTTTTCTTTTGTATTATGCCTGGCTTGCGGGGTTGTTAGGTGAAGGGTTTCTCACCCCTCGCGTTTCTTGCTTTTGTTTGTGTTTCGGGCTTCGTTGGTAATCCATGAATTACCTACGAACCCGGTTGTATCAATATGTGTAGGTTTATTGACCATTCCCTCCGGCTTAATAAAAAACGAGCTATATCCCCGATCTCAAAAAAAAAAAAAATCACGTTTAATAAAAATAAGTTCAACGGCCACTGAATAATCAACCGAACATAATTAACAGTGTCCTGGATCCTGATCCTGATAGATGTTTCCTAGTAGTGGAGTACTGGCTCGATCACACTGGTCACTAGGGCCCCAGGCCATGACTTGAATTATGGCGTGGAGAGGGGAAAACCGAAGCAAGAGCCAAGGGAGGCAATGACTTGAGCTATGAACCTTTGGTTCTCGGTGTAAGTGGTGGCGCTGCTGCTGCTGCCGCCGCCGCCACTGGCAACAGCGGGCGTCGCTGATGCAGATGGACACCGAGGCTGAGGGGCCCGCTGGTAGTGCTGGAACGAAGATTGGTCTGCTTGCAGGTCCACGGTCATACATGGGCAATATGAGCACCGCCCAGTACAGATCGGCTGAACTGCTCAACATTTGGAATCAAATTATTAGTCTACTAGAAGACGTGTGCCGATCTGTGGCAGCAGGAATGATTAATATTATTATGTGTACTGTCACGGGTGAATGGTGTGTTCTCATTTGTGGCTATGAGAAGGACAGATGCTGATAACCTAAATATTATTTATTACCTGCTCTGCCAATACTCTCAAAAGCAAAATCTCAAAACTATTTTTTTATAACACTCTCCAAAATGCACCAGAGTATATATACAACACAATTACATTTGCTTCATGCTTTTATATTGTGCACAAATAAATAATCTATGTTGTACCCCATCAATGTAGCTATCAAATTATTGTGCACAAATCTAAATTAACTTAATTTTGGATCTGAGGAGCACTCCAGTGGTTCGCCGTACCATCTCTTTTGTATGACAAACTTAGTACAAAAGTATCACAATAGTTTTATTTAAAAAAAAACACATGCGAGAGTTGTACATCTTCTATATTAAGAAGAAGAATAGGTAAATGATCTTTACATGACTGAAAGACACACCCAATACACACACTTACGCACGCAAACACACTCTAGTTCTAATTAATAATATATATATATATAGCAACCTTTTATGACCAGGAGGAGGGTTTACTTATTCTTGGATAAAATTGCGACGGATGATCCTTTGCAACTAAGTCAATGTACTTTTTATATTAAATTGTTTAATACAACAATACTTTTAAAGTCCTTGTAGTTTTTATTAACTTGTAGTTTTTATATGATATCATGTACTAGATGGAAAGAGTTCTCAAGTCTCAACGAAAACAAACTGTGACAAAAGCAATAACAGAAGAGAATACCTCCAAGCCCCTGGTCATTGCATATGAATCTATTTCAACTGGAGATTTTGGCAATGGCTGGGCCACCATTTCAAGAGCTTCGGCATTCCCTGGGTCATACTCTAGCAACTACATTTGTTAGTTAAGTTAATCACCTTCTTAATCTCATAAGCTGCAATATGAATCCATTTTTTAGGACGTTGGCAGTAAAAAAGGGGGCGTACCAGTGCCGTAGACTCCGCACTGCCACTTGCACCAGGCCCGCCCTTCAGATGTTGGCAGTAAAACATTTTAAATTTTAGTTTGACTACAAATATATCAATGATAAAATGTGGATTGGCATATGAACATAATGTCATGATTTTGTGAAAAGCTTTTTCATGACACCCATGCTTTTAGCATAGCTTCTCAAAATTTGATCTGAGCATAATGGACATAAATCCCTTTTCCCCTCAAATAGCAGATGTGTATTACCTGTTTAAACAAGGAGACTTGGCACTACAAGATTTCCCTAATGTCTTTTTTGTATGAATATGACCTAAATTTGTTACTATTCTTTAGATATATTTTTCAAATAGCCATTTACTCCAGTTCGCATAGTCCGAAAGCTATATTCTAAATTGAATTTTTTTGGTTGGGAATTCACTGTTGTTAGACTACAACAACCTCCACCACTTGCAAGAAAAATCGTGAAGAAGAAATGTAACCTTCAAGCACACAATCAAAATAAAACACCCGGGAATTATTGCAGACCCAACCAAACAACTTTTCATTTGGTGAAGGGTGTGCGCAATGTGGAACAAACATAGGATATAAAGAACAGTACCTCATGGTAACGTTCCGTGCTTCTTCGTAGTACTGAAGTAAGATTGCACATTCAGCACTTTTCAATGTGATCGAAATCAGCATTTCCTTGAATCGATGACAATCTGATAGTTCCTTGATTTCACCATAAGAATGTTCCTTAAAGCATGGTGGTAGGATCTGTCTGGCCTTCAAGGCATATTTATTGCTCAAGTTCCGTCCTGATGGCCCTGTTTAGATCCACAACTTCTCTCTAAAAATTTTCTGTACACCCATCACATCAAAGCATTAAATACACCAAAAGGCGTATTTTGAGTATGAAATGTAGTTAAAAAAATAAACTAATTACACAGTTTAGATGTACATTGCGAGGCGATTCTTTTAAGCCTAGTTACCCCATGGTAGGATAATATTTACCACAGACAAACGAAACGTGCTACAGTGCTTTTCTGTTCGCTACAGTGCTTTTTCACACCAAATTTGCTAAATTTTGAATGGCCTTTTTGGCATCTAAACACAGCACAGTGGACAGAAATTAAAGGCACTACCCTTGAAATTAACTAACCCTTAAATATCTTCTGTAGGCTCGTAAATATTTTCGGAGCTGAACAGATCATCCCCGTCCCTTTACTTAATTTTTGCTGATTCAATGAATTTTTCAGAAGTCATATTCTGCAGCCACGGATACACATGCTCCAGCTCCTAAATCGGTTTAATTGGAATAGATAGTGAGATTAAAGACACCATGCATCTTGGACCTCAGCTAGAAATCTTGGCAAAAGAAATAGGATTGTCCTTTGGATAAAGAAGTGGAGAAATATCATACAGCATCAACAATGGAGATGAGCTCCATCTCATAGATCACCACAGAATTGGGAGGGACGGCAGCAAGCTGATACTGATTTCATCCAGCAACACGAACGCATGCTGAGGTGGAATGGTGAAGGAGACAACTTCTCCCGTTTCCGTAGTCATCACAGCTTCGTCTAGACCATATATAACATGCTCTGCACATTTCGTTGAAGCAGGTTGTGACAAGTTTTGATAACAGCATGTTAAGCCACATTAAACTTCTACATGCATTTATTTCATTGAAGCAAGTTGATGGCAGGATAAACAACTACCGATCTATGTCTTACCGAAAGAAAATGAGATGTGTCTAATAATAATGCACATGTTACTGATTTTTTTCCACAATTGTCACATTTTGTATCCATGATTAAGTCTAATGTCCTCTCTCTGTCTTGAAATATAAGGATTCAATTTTGGCATAAGTAGCTATACTAATTACTTAGATTATGAAATATTTTTATATAATATATCTTTTTGATATGGTAGATGTTAATACTCTTCTCTATAAATTTGATAACTGAATATTAACCTTCGTGATGGTGAACTCCAATGTTTCCTCCTCGTCATGGCCCCTCCGGTCAAAAACGGTCCCATCTTGAAGTTTACCAATCAGCCGGACTGTCATTAAATTGTTCATTGATGCATTATTTCTTAATTAGGCAAAGATATATTACACAAACCATATGTCAGATAAATACCTTTTACGGCTGCTTGATTGTAAGGTTTCTTGCTACGCCTATGAGGAGCAGTAATAATTTTCTTGATGATATCCGATTCGCTCCAACGTGTGATATCCAGGACATCTACTCCTAGAGCATATTCTTGCATAAAGCAAGTTGCTTGATCTACTTGGAAGCCAAGGCAACTCATGATCAACTTGAGTGCCAAGACAACCCTACTTTGCAAAAGTAAATGCAATAAAGTAAGATACAAGTGCTAAGTGCTACGGAACAACTACCGATCTATGTCTTACCGAAAGAAAATGAGATGTGTCTAATAATAGTTGTGAACAGTGTTAGAGGATAATCTTCACTTGTATTCCTCCAAACCCTAGAAGGGTGGGTATATAGTTGGCTGTACATGGGCCTCTACACATACCCTTTACACATATACACTAACCCCCCCCGCAGTTTGAATGTCGGCAAACTGGAAGGTGGTCGGTACATGTGTACCACCCGGACATCGCCAATAGCCACCCGGTCACGAACAAAGTGCAAGTCGATCTCAACATGCTTCGTCCGCTGATGCTGAACCGGGTTGCTGGAGAGGTAGACGGCGCTCACATTGTCACAATAGACGAGGGTGGTCTTAGTTGTGAAGCTCGGCCAAGAGCTGATGAAGCCAGCACGCCTCCGCCACTCCATTGGCGACAGCACGGTACTCCGCCTCTGCACTGGAGCGGGAGACAACCGGCTGCCGCTCGGACGACCAGGAGACAAGGTTGCCGCCGAGGAAGACGGCATACCCGGAGGTGGAGCGGCGAGTGTCCGGGCATCCAGCCAGTCAGCGTCCGTGTAGACGACGAGCTCAACGGAGGGAGACCGGTAAAGAGCCAGGCCGAAGTCAATAGTGCCACGAACATAGCGGAGGAGGCGCTTCATCGCAGCAAGATGTGGCTCCCTGGGATCATGCATACGAGGACAGACCTGCTAAACTGCATATGCTATGTCAGGCCAGCCAGACTCCTCAAGGCAGTAGGATCTGCCATAGGATCGCTCGCTTCGGCACAGAGCTTGGCCTGAGTATCAACAAGAGTGGCACGTGGCTTGCAATATGTCATCCAAGCCCGCTCGAGGATATCAAGAGCATACTGTCGCTGGTGTAGAAATAGGCCTGAGGGGCGATGCTCAACAGTGACACCCAAGAAGTGGTGAAGCGGACCGAGATCCTTCATAGCAAACTCCTGCTGCAAAGAAGAGATAGCTGTGAGGACAATGTCGTCGACATAGAGCAGCAGGTATGCAGTCTCAGTCCCGTGGCGATATACGAACAGTGAAGTGTCAAGACTTTCCCTCTGTGAACCCCTGATATAGCAGGAACGTGGCAAACCGGGAGTACCAAGCACGAGGAGCCTGCTTCAGACCATAGAGGGACTTGTTGAGCCGGCAGACCAAATCAGGACGACTGGAATCCACAAACCCTGTCGGCTGACTGCAGTAGACTGTCTCCGACAATGTGCCATGAGAAAAGCATTCTTGACATCAATGCACAGGCCAAGAGCGAGCTAGGGCGAGCGATAGCACTGTGCGCACTGTAGCTGGCTTGACCACCGGACGCTGAGTGAAACCCCGGAGGACCCAGCGAGCTTTGTAGCGCTCCAGACTGCCATCAGCTCGACGCTTATGTGTCCAGATCCACTTGTCGGTCACCACATTGCCACCAGACGAACACGGCACGAGATCTCACGTCTGGTTGGCAAGAAGAGCTTCGTACTCCTCTTCCATCGCGCGCCGCCAGTGAGGGACCGCCAGGGCGGCGCGGACAGAGGAGGGTACTAGAGAGACCGGCGGCTCCCCCTCGGTGGTGGTGGTGGTGGAGAGAGTCGCGGGCCGAAGTACACCAGCCGCCCGTCGAGTCACCATGGGATGAGTGTGGCGAGGGTCCCGATGGATGACCGACGGGTGGTACACCTCGGGGTCGGCCACGAGCCCGACGCGGCGGAGGCGGTGGCGGCGGCAGCTCTCAGTGAAGAGGTGGTGGAGCGGTAGCCGCCGGGTCGGACCGGAGCCGGAGCCACCGGCGCCGGTGCGGGCACCGTACGGCCGCGGTACACCTGTGTCGGCTCCGCGACGGTGGAGGAGGCCACACGCCACGCGCGTGGCGCCACGGATGGCGCCGGGCCGCAGCGTGGCGAGGGGGGCGACGCCCCGGGGCCGCGGCGTGGCTCCAGCACAAGGTGCCGCTCGGGGCCGCGCGTGGCGCGGCGGCCAGGGGGGTGCGGTGTCGGGGCCGCACGTGGCACATCGAGGGCGCCCGAGTACTGTGGAAAGAGGCCGGAAAGGAACTAGTAGCGGAGCCACCGGGTCAGGAAACATGGACAACAACTCAGGTCTCGAGGAAGGCGTGGAGGAGGTCGAGTACGAAAAGTCCGACTCGTCTAAGATGACGTGGCGGGACATGAGCACCCGACGAGAAGTAAGGTCATAGCAACGGTACCTCTTATGGTCCGGGGAGTAGCCAAGAAACACACACCGTGTCGATCGGGGTGCCAGCTTGTGAGGAGCAGTGGCGGATATGTTAGGGTAACATGCGCAACCAAAGACACGAAGGTGATTGTAGCCAGGAGGAGCACCGAAGAGAGCGTGGTGTCGAGTGGGAGCGGGACAAGCAGTGGAAGGAAGACGGTTGAGAAGGTGGGTGGCAGTGTGGAGGCTCTCAGCCCAAAAGCGTGGGGGCAGCGAGGCCTGAAGGAGGAGAGTGCGCATAGTATCGTTCGTGGTGCGAATCATGCGCTCGGCCTTGCCGTTCTGGGAAGACGTATACGGGCAAGACATGCGCAACTGAACACCGCGAGAGAGGAAGAAAGAGCGAGAGGTGTGGTTATCGAACTCACGCCTATTGTCACACTGAACGACCTTGACAGTGAGGCCGAACTGAGTGGACACCCACGCAAAGAAGTGGAGGAGGGTGGGAAACGTCTCAGACTTAGCACGCAACGGAAAGGTCCAAGAGTAATGAGAGAAATCATCAACCACCACAAGATAGTATTTGAGCCCAGAAATGCTCGGTACAGGAGAGGTCTAAAAATCACAGTGTACAAGATCAAAAGCATGCGCGACATGCAAAGAAGAAGAAGAAGAAAACGGAAGTCTAACATGACGACCAAGTTGGCACGCATGGCAAAAGTGTTCTGCATGAGTACGAGTACAAGTGATGTCTGCACTACGACTGAGCTGAGCCAAAACGTCGCGGCCGGGGTGACCAAGCCGGCGGTGCCAATTAGTGGACGAAGGAGTCACGGCAAGAGCGGCAGCGGAAGACGGAAGGCGAAGAGTGTAAAGGAGCCCCGTGCTATCACATCGGAGAAGTGGTTGCCGGGAAGCCAAATCCTTCACAGTAAGACCAAAAGTATAAAATTCGACAGAACAAGAGTTATCAACAGTGAACTGACGAATAGAAAGAAGATTGTGGACCATTTGAGGAGCAACAAGAACATTCGAAAGGAGAAAAGGACCAGCAGAACCCATGGAGGTGACAGGAAGACAAGACCCATCACCCACCATGATAGAAGAAGGACAGGAGGGATGAGGAGGTCTGATGGAAGATAGTATACCAACATCCGGAGTGGTGTGGTAGGAGGCACCCGAGTCAGCGATCCACTCGGTCGGCGGTGTCAGCCCAAGGACTGTGCCAGGGCGGTCGGATCCTACCCCCGGGGGCATGTCGAGGCGGGCCGGGGTGACGGGTGGACCCAGGGGGGGGCGGCACGGGTGGAGGAACGCCGGTGAACATGGCGGCCGACTGGAGTGGAGGCCGAGCACCCCCGCCTCCCTGGCTGGGGAACGACCACATGGAGATACGCGGTCGTGCATCGGGTACCCAAGGTCATGAAGAACAACGGCCTTGCTCTCCATCTGCCGGCAGAAGTCACCGATGGGGAGGTCCACCTGCTCGAAGGTACGGAAGTCGGCGTCAAGCTGGATGGCCCGGGCCTCGGCGTTCCGAGGAGGCGCCTCGAGGGCCGGCCCGGACATGGCGCGCAGTGGCACCGTGAGCCGGACGATGTCCTACAAATCGAGGGAGATGGTCCCAACGATCCAAGGGTAGGGAAGGAGGAGGGGGGAGGGGAAGAAGAGCGGCTGCTCGCTAGAGGGGCGGCGGCCGTGAGGGCCCGGCCATGGAGGGGCGAATTTAATTTGGGAAGGGTGGGAGGAAAACCTAGCTGATACCATGTTAGAGGATAATCTTCACTTGTATTCCTCCAAACTCTAGAAGGGTGGGTATATAGTTGGTTGTACATGGGCCTCTACACATACCCTTTACACATATACACTAACAAACAGAAAGGGCACAATGTGAACTTAAATTCTAAATGACAGGAGAATGGACGGTAGAGCTGAAATTTACTAACCAGTTTTATTTACATGGTAAGAGAAAATGCTTGTGCTAGACAACACAAAATCATCCATGATTCCTACAAACAAGAATGTACAATTCAAAGAAGGGTCATGCAGAGAAACAAAAATGGGGATATTATTAGTACTGTTGGCTAAAGTGGCACAATATATAATTATTTTTATTTTGTCAACAGTGTTTTCCACAAAATCATGCACTATGCAGATAGAATGTCCATTGGGTAAATAAGCAGAGCATGAATCTGATTTAAAATCATATCTATTGTTGGTCTAGATCATCAAACGTGGAGGAAAAAAAGCATGAGCATGAATTTGACTAATACCATATCTAATATGTAAAAGGTCTGTTAAGCATTGGTGGTTGGCTTATTGTCAGTTAGCTACACATTATGAAGCAACTGCTACTCTGCTAGCTCATACAGTTAGATACCCATAAACAAAAGGTGATAAATCTATGAGACACATTATAAAGACAAGAAGCAATTTCACACTTACAAAAACGTGATAAGGTTGACACTATGATGCTCATATCAGCCCTGATCCCACACACACACACACATATATATATATATATATATATATAGTATACACATTCAGTCATTCAGTCATGGCATGATCATTGTAATGGAAACCCAAACCTGTAAGTAGCAGTAAACAAACAGTTAGAAAGAAAATAATTGTAACTTGAATATTACATATCAGAAAAGGGAAGAGTAGCGGTAAACATCTAAGATTAAACTCCTAAACATATTACATATCAGAAAAGGGAAGAGTAGCCAGTAAACATCTAGGATTAAACTCTAAACAGTGTATGTACTAACCAGTTTATGTATGGCATGGAAGGCACTTGTGGAATGAAGATATTGGTGCTTGACAACAACAGTAGTATGAAGCGATAGAGAATGAATTCTATGAGGTTAGAAGACTCAAGAATGTACATTTAGAACAAGAGACCTGCAGAGTAGGTAAAACACAAGTGGATTAGTTGAAGCACTAACTGTGCTGAAACAAACAGAAGGAGAGTGACTAGGACTTTTTTTTTCGAACACACAGGAGAGCTGCATATCATTGTATTAATAGAAGAAAAGGAAATACAAACCAGACGACCCTACATCCGACCATTAGACTGAACCTCCAACCGAGAGCAGGGAAATACCCTTGGCCCCTACTAGGCTCCACCAATGAGCCTCTTCCTAGCCATAGCCAATGCCAAGTTAACATTTGGAGACGCTCCGTTAAAGACACACTCATTTCTGTGTCGCCAGATGCTCTAGGCTCCTAAAATGACTAGGGAGTTCAGCCCCAACCTATAATCTCCAACAGTAGCACTGTCAACCTTTCTCCACCACTTGTCAAAGGACTGATCAGATGGTTGAGGAGCAAGTGCATAAGCCCGAAAAGTGAGATAGGAGGGAGAACCCAAAGTCTTTAGTGAAAACACAGCCCACAAGAAGATGTTGGATGTCCTCCTCCACTTGATCACATAGAAGGCACTGATCTGAATGAGGGAGACCCCTCTTTGCCAATCTGTTTGATGTCCAACATTTAGTATGAGCAACAAGCCACATGAAAAATTTGCATTTGGGGGGCAGGATTTCAGATTCTCTCAAAAGGCTCAAAGAGGATTGCCCCCTGATGGAGCGTATCATAGGCGCTTTTCGCTGTATATTTTCCCGAAGTAGAAAACCTCCAGATGTGCTTATCGGGAATTTCCTCAATTAGGTTCACATATTAGTCCATAAACTTTGTCCTCCCATAAGAGTGTTGTTGGCATTTCTTAACCAATCAAAGGAAGCTTGGTATAAAACCCATCCCCAATAACGTTAGAAATGCGCGTGCGACATTCCCAAGTAAACCACCATGTCGGTGATCCGAAATGGATCAGCGGGATAGATCTTGCCATCTTAGATATTCATCCCTCCTACGGATCTATCATTGGCATTTCACCCGGAGGAAGGGTATCGTTATTTATATTTTCCCAAAGGAAGGCATGTGGCCTCGAATAGAGGAACATGTGTTTTTGCTTAGGGGTAACAAAAATGGATAGTGTCACTTAAGAATCCACCGACAAAAGGATAAAGAAAATAGATAAAGAATAAATGCAAAATGAATAACCTAATGGAGTTTCTAATGTATCTAGTCATGGCCATACAAATGAATAGTTAGGATCATATGCAAACTGATTTAATCATGGTTAGGTCTAGGATAGCGGGGAGACCGGATACCATACGGCCCGATAGGAAGCATTTACGAACTCCCTACACGAAACATACGAACGTGGGGGATTTCAAGGGATGGTCAAGGTTTGTCACGACCAAGCCGCCTAAGCCGTGGCATGCCCTCATATCCGCAGGGATAATACGGGCACCATGCCCGCATATTAAACACTACTCTTGTCCCCGGGAACCGTCGAATGGACGGACTAGAACAAGAGCAAACCCCGAAGGAACAACAACCGATATCCCACCTCTAATCAAGTTAGGCATATGATGATCGATGATGAACTGTAATGAAAATGTCAAGATTATGATATGTAAACTATATGCTAGTTCATATACCAACACAAGAACATGAACAAAACTATACTCTAGTTCATAAGTTAGGCCAAGAACATAAATATAAGACTTGCAAATAGAAGAATGCTCCATAGAGTGGATGTATTACCAAAGCACTTTCTTCTAGGAGACAAGCCCTCCTTGTACCTCTTCTACTCCAAGTGTTAACTAAGAAAGAATAAAGAAGAAAGAAGAAGAAGAAAGAAGAAGTAGAAGAGAGAGAGGTAGAGGTGGTAGAGAGAGAGAGAGATCCTGGTTTCTTTGGACTCCAAGTGGTGTGTGTTGAGAGAGGGGAGAGGGGGCCTACTTATACACTTGGAGGAGGGGCCTAAGTGCTAATTTACATCAAAACCGACACAGTAAACCTTCCTTGTATCATAAACCGACCAGGGCGGAAACCCCGTTTGAAAAGTGCACGAACCGCCTCCCGAGGCTGGGCGAAACCGCCTCGGGGAGGGTGCGGCCGCACGTGTGGTCTTGTAGCGCACCCCCAGGCTCGGCCTGGCCGGGGTCTCGGTGGGGTGTCGTCTTTCGCCCTGAAAAGTTGTGGGCGGGCGTGGCTCGGCCCATTTGGCGATTTGCTCTTGGGCTTGGGTTTTTGCAATAATGCGCTTTCTCGGAAGGCGACTTTGGTCGATTTTCCACTTGCTTTTATTATAAATCTGCAAAATAAAATACAAGACACTACAAGTGGAATTTATTAGTGATAAAAGTATATGAGTATAAAAAGGTTTAATTTTACTCCCTTTATGGTAGTAAGTTGACGGAAAAAATATGTCGTTGGTTACCGTCAACAAGTGTATTAGACCCGTTTCCAACCTCAGAAATTACAGCCATAGAGATGAGACCCGACCACCTCCCTACTGACTTGGATAGGGAAGATTTGCCCAAGGTTTCTTTGGCCTCACTCTGATGTAGCCATGGGCAACGTGCTTTTTAAGGCAATGCTTAAAGTTCTATTAGCAATCCCAAGACAACCTAGTTCTCGGGGGTGCACATAGGCCTGGCGATGAAGTGAAGCCTCTTTTTCGGCCTCTCCACGGGAAGGCCCTTCTAATTTTGTCAATGGCTTTGAGAGCCCAAGATGGGAGATCTGTTGACATGTCCACATTCTGTGAGAACATATGACACTTGAACATCTCTACCTGCCGGATCATCAAGTCAGCCTTCCACCCGGGAAGCTGATCAAGTCAGCTCTACCTGCTCCTTAGTTAGCTTTTTGATTGTCGCAGACCTAACTTTTACAAGGAAAGTCCATCATCTCACTTCAAGCAGGGCAAGAGAAACTTTCCCGGGGGCCATTCAAGAGGGCTTGAGTGTATGAAGTAGATAAGAGGCCACAAATCATGTCACACCAGCGAGACCTAAAACCTAGTTTTGTGAGGACTTCCAAGGTGATGTCGAGCTTCGGGGAGAATTGTAGGTTGCTTTCGAGAGTGCAGGGATTTAACTGCCTGCTGAACCATCATGAAATTATCTTGGATGAACCTTTTTTTGATGAAGGCGCTTTGATTGGGGGACACCATCTCATTCAGCCGGTCTACAAACCGATTAGTTAGGATTTTGGTCACAAGTTTGGCGAAGCTGTGAAGCAAGCTAATTGGCCTATATTCCTTGACTTGAACAACATTAGTCTTTTTGGAATCAAGGTAATGAATGAAGAATTCAGCTTCGGGAGGTTTCTGGAGTTTCCAACCCAAATAAAATGAACTGCTGCATCACATCATTCTCAACTTCTATAAAATCTACCAGTGAACCCATGTTATGAACACGATTGGGCTGAGGGGATTGAGGAGAAGAAGAGGGCTGGGCGGCTGCTACAGTACCCGAGGTTACTGTTCACAAACTAGCGGCCACGGTGCTTTGCCCACGGCCAGCAAGAGAGAAGGGTTTTCCTTCTAATCTTTTGCTTGATTCTAGATTGATACATCTCCTCTCATTATATAGAGAAGAGGACTTACTTGGCCTCAAAGCAAGCGGCTAATTAACCAGGATAACTTAACTGGACACAAACCTAACACCTAAAAACAAGCCTTTTCTATCTCGGCTTATTTTATGATTCTCAACCTGAAATGAACTAGGATTCTAGATAAGGCGGACAACCTCCGCGTTAGACCTATGCGTGTGTAGGCACCTGGATCCCATGGGAACCATCAGAATGAGAGGCGTGCATGGGTACAGCCACCTGGAATCAGGGGCGGAGCCGGGATTCAACCATAGGGGGGCATGGTGTTTGCAAAGATTTAGGATTCAAATATAGAGTGCCAAGGTATTCGCAAAATATATATTTTTTAAGTCTCATAGCCAACAATCTTTAATAAAGGAAGTTAAATGCAGCCATGTCCAATAGAAACAGTAAGAGTGAAAAAAATATGACAACAAGTAATAATAAAAACAAATGAGCTACATATCCATTCCAGAAAGAACATTTATCCAACAAAGAAAAATTCTATGGTATATAATATAATTCTACTTGCAACTACATATCCCTTAGTAAATTCATATCATTTGTGCAATATATCCTATGTGTTAGAGTTAGAGGAATGATTTCCTGTGTATTCCTCCAAACCCTAGAAGGGTGGGCAATATGGTAGTTGTACATGAGCCTCTATTGGGCCTTCACTCATATACACTAACACCCCCCTTGATCCCGAACTAGGGAGACGGAGATCAAGGCTTGGACAACAACACTTGGGCCACAACTAGCCACTTTGGTGACGTTGAGGTCGGATCGAACTCCGAGAACGTCGAGGAGGGAAGACCCTGGTGAAGATGTCGACAAGCGGGAGGTGGTCGGTACATGGAGTACCGAACAGGCGCCGATGGCAACAAGTCTCGGACAAAGTGCAAGTCGATCTCCACATGCTTCATCCCGATCTTCGAACGGGGTTGGTGGAGAGGTAGACGGCGGCGACATTGTCACAAGATAGACAAGTGTGGTCTTGGTCGGTGGTCGTAAAGCTCGACCAAGAGTCGACGAAGCCGGGACGCCTCCGCCACACCGTTAGTTGACTCGGTACTCCGGCACTAGAGCGGGAGACAGCCGGCTGCCCGCTTGGGGACCCAGAGGCGAGGTTGCCGCCGAGGAAGACGGCATACCCGAGGTAGAGCGGCGAGTGTCCGGACATCCGGCCCGGTCGGCGTCGGTGTAGGCGACGAGCTCGGTGGAGGGAGACCGGTGAATAGCCGGGCGGAGTCAACGGTGCCACGGACATAGCGGAGAAGGCGCTTCATCGCAGCAAGATGGGGCTCCGTGGATCATGCATGTGAAGACGGACTGGCTGAATCGCACGCGATGTCGCCCGGTGAAGGTGAGATATCGCAGAACGCAGGCCCGACTCGAAAAGCGTAGGATCCACCACGGGGTCACCTTCATCGCGAGAGCTTCGCCGAGTATCAACGGGGGTAGCCACGGGGCTTGCAAGCCGTCATCCCGGCCCGCTCGAGGATATCCAGAGCATACCGTCGGCGGGTGCGGGAATAGCCCGAAGGGACGAGTCTCAACGGTGACCCCGGGAAGTGGTGAAGCGGACCGAGATCCTTCATAGCAAACTCTGGCGCAAAGAAGAGATGACGCACCGAAGCAACAGCGGCGGGACCGGAGGCCGTGAGGACAATGTCATCAACGAGAGTAGCGGTAAGCGATCTCGGCTCCATGGCGATAGACAAACGAGAGATGTGTCCGACTTGGCTTCCGAACCCCAAAGTGAGAAGGAAGGTGGCAAACCGTGAGTACCAAGCACGAGGAGCCCGCTTCGGACCATAGAGTGATTTGTTGGCCAGGCAAACCGGATCGGGCCGTGGAATCCACAAACCCGCGGGTTGATTGCGAAACTGTCTCGGACAAGGTGCCATGGAGGAATGCATTCTTGACATCCGGTGATGCACTTGCCAAGAGCGAGGCGGCAAGTGAGAGGATGTGCGCGCGTGCGAGGCTTCACCACCGGACTGAAGGTCTCATCATAATCAACACGGGGCGCTGGGTGAAGCCCGAAGTACCCACCGAGCCTTGTATCGCTCGGGATCGTCGTCGGCCCGACGCTTGTGCGCCCGGATCCACTGCCCGGTGACCACATTACCACCGGACGGACGCGGCACAAGGTCCCACGCCCGGTTAGCAAGAAGAGCCTCATGCTCCTCATCCATCGCGCGCCGCCGGTGAGGATCCGCCAAGGCGGAGCGGACGAGAGGTGGGTATCGGAGAAACCGGCGAGTTGCTCTCGGTGGCGGAGAGGGGCCGCGGTCGAAGAACACCGGCGAAGATGCCGAGTCACCATAGGGTGAGTGTGGCGAGGATCCCGGTGGATGATGGGCGGGTGGTACACCTCGGGCTCGGGAGGTCGGCGTGGTGGTGGGGGCGGCGCGGCGGCGGCGCGGCGGAGCCGCCGTCGCGGGGCCGGAGGGCTGGCCGGAGGCGCCGGCGCCGATGGCGGCGGCCGGACGGCGACTTGGTAGACCTGCATCGGCTCCAGCGAGGCGTGAAGGAGGCCACGGGGGCAACCCGAGGTGCCGAGGTGGCGCCGGGGCCGCGCGTGGTGGCAAGTGGCACCGGGGGCGCGCGTGGCACAACGAGTGGCGGGCGGCGCGCAAGTGGCGCCGGGCGCGCGTGGGCGTAACGCAGTCGCGCACGTGGCTGGTGGCTCGGGGAGGCGTGGCGCGGCGGGTGCAACCCGAGGTGGAGAAAGGCTAGAACCGGTGGCTGAACCGCTGGCCGGGGAAACATGGACTCCAACTCGGGATCGGGAAGGCGTGGAAGAAGTGGAGTACGGGAAATCCGACTCGTCGAAGATGACGTCTTGGGAGATAAGCACTGGGCGAAGTGAGGTCGTAGCATAACGGTACCCCCTTATGATCGGGAGTAGCCAAGAAACACACACCGTGTCGGCGGGCGCCAACTTGTGAGGAGTAGTGGCGGCGAGGTTAGGGTAACAAGCACAACCGAAGACACGGAGGTGATCATAGCGAGGAGGTGTACCAAAGAGGGTGTGGTGTGGAGTGGGAGCAGGAGAGGCCGTGGAAGGAAGCCGGTTGAGCAGGTAGGTGGCGGTGTGTAGGCTCTCGGCCCAGAAGCGCGCGGGCAAAGAGGCCTGAAGAAGGAGAGTGCGCATGACATCGTTCGTGGTGCGAATCATCCGCTCAGCCTTGCCGTTCTGGGAAGAGGTGTACGGGCAAGACATGCGGAGCTGAACACCATGAGCGAGAAAGAAGGAGCGGGAGGTGTTGTTATCGAACTCACGCCTGTTGTCACACTGGACGGCCTTGATGGTGAGGCCGAACTGAGTGGACACCCAGGCAAAGAAGTGGAGGAGGGTGAAAAAAGTCTCGGACTTGGCGCGTAAAGGGAAAGTCCAAGAGTAATGAGAGAAATCATCGAGTAGGACCAGATAATACTTATAGCCGGAAATGCTAGGAACAGGAGAAGTCCACAGATCACAGTGAACAAGAGCAAAGGCATGCGGCGCATGCGAAGAACAAGAAGGAAAAGGAAGGCGCACATGGTGACCCAACTGGCACGCATGGTAGAGATGCTCATCAGAAGCCCGAGTGCAAGGAAGGTGGGCACTACGACTGAGCCGAGCCAAAGCGTCGCGGCCAGGGTGACCGGCCGGCGGGTGTAGGTAGAGGAAGAGGGAGTAAGCTGAAGTGGAAGGCGGTATAAGCGGGGAAGGCGAAGGGAGTAAAGGGGTCCCGAGTCATCCTGGCGGAGGAGTGGACGCCTAGAGGCGGAATCCTTCACCGTGAGACCGGTAGAGTCGAATTCAACGAGAACAAGAGTTGTCGCCGATGGCGGCGGATGGAAAGAAGGTTATGGGCGATCGAGGAGCAACAAGGACAGCGGGGAAGGCGAAAAAGACCGGAGGCGAGAACCCACGGAGGTGACGGGGGAAGACAAGACCCATTCCCAACCATGATCGAAGAGGGACGGGAAGGGTGAGGAGGGCGAAGAGAAGAAAGGATGCCGGCAAAGGGCCGCAGCGACCATGGCGGCCGGTGGAGGCTGGAACGAGGCCCGCCCATCGAAGCGCCCGGCCATGGGTTTAGAAGGATGGCGGGCGGACCTCTCGGGCGAGTGCGGGATCCCCGGCAGGAGAGCCGCTTGGCCGCGAAGGGCACCGGCCGAGTGGCAGCGGCGTCGGCCGGTGCGCGCCCGCGGCCCCAGGCGAGGAGGGCC
Organism: Hyparrhenia diplandra; assembly: GCA_015847255.1. Classification (NCBI taxonomy): domain Eukaryota; kingdom Viridiplantae; phylum Streptophyta; class Magnoliopsida; order Poales; family Poaceae; genus Hyparrhenia; species Hyparrhenia diplandra. Next base: position 37,807 of record JADLZK010000206.1, read on the forward strand.
GGGGCGAGGGAGTATCACCGGCGGCGGTGGCGGCGGGGGGGGGGGTGCCCGCGGTGGGTATGGCCGCGCCGCGCCCGGTGCTGCCCGGGCCCGCGCCCTCGGCGGTGGTCTGCCGGGTGGCGGCGGGGCGGGCGGCGAGGCGGAGTGAGACCACCCCGACGACCTACACCGGCACCGGTCGGCAGTGCACCGGCCGGTAGGAAGAGCTAGAGGAGCTCGCGCGTGGCCCGGTGCTTTGTGCCCGCAAGGGCGACCAGTGCACCATGGATAGCGGCGAGGTGCGGTGGCGGCTGCGGCGGCCTTTGCCCTGCGGTGGCCTCGGTGGTAGCAGCCCGGGCGTGGCGGCGGCGGCGGCCGCCTCGGTGCGCCCGCGGCGAGGTCGAGCCCGCGCCCACAGCTCCCGGCACCGCGACAAGGTCCAGCCAGGGTGGCGCGGAGGAGAGCGGGCGAGCGGCGAGGGGAAGAGGACGAGTCCGGCGGTGGAGGTCGGCCGAGGGGCGGCGCCCGGGGGCGCGCGGAGCAGCCGCGTGTAGCGGCGGTGGTGGCGGCGTAAACGCGTGCGCATCCGGGGGGCCCACGGGGCCGCCCGCACCAGGTCGGGGCCTCGCCCGGGGGGCCGCACGTCCGGCCGGTGGGGGCGTCCGGGGGATGCGCCGCCGCCGAGAAGAGGCGCCCGCGGCGCGCGTGGAAGCGCGGTGGCGGCGGCGGCAGTGCAGCAGCGCGTCCGGGGGGCCATGTGGGGCCGCCGCGCCCGCCGGCCGGCGGCTGCTGGCTGCGGGGGTAGGAGGGGGGGGGGCGGGCACGCCGGGGAAAGGGCCGGCGGCGCCGGCGGCCGGCCCCGGCCATGGGAGTGCCGGCGGCGGGAGGGAGGAGGGAAGGAGAGAAAGGATCGATTTTGGTCGATACCATGTTAGAGTTAGAGGAATGATTTCCTGTGTATTCCTCCAAACCCTAGAAGGGTGGGCAATATGGTAGCTGTACATGGGCCTCTATTGGGCCTTCACTCATATACACTAACACTATGCACCGTGGTGTGGTATTTTGGCAAGCAAGCAACTTGAAGTGCATGAATGGGAAATCATGCATATGGACATGGGAGACCAAAGAAAGCCACACAATTAGTAAAAAAAAAAAGCCACACGCTTACCCCAAAGTCACTCACGCACACACTATACTTGATGGGCAAATTAAACTGCATGCATGCACTAATTAATTAACACCATTAATTAGGTGCTAAAAATAAGACTATATGTGGCAGTATATATAGGACGTTGGGGGGTGCGGCCCCCTCCGCCCCCTCCCTCCCCGCGCCCTTTGCCTCGAATTATTTGGACCACGACTGGCGGAGACATCCTCGCGGCGGTCGGTAGCGGAAGAAGGTCGCACTAGGCAGCCCGTCCCAGATGCTGACAAGAAAGGGAGCGTTGCCCCTACCAGCGGTGGCACTAGGCATGGGTGGCACTAGGCCGCATGCCTAGGACGCTAAGCTGGACGCCACGCTCAAGGAGATGGGCTTCCAGCAAAGCGCTCACAAGGCAGTGATGTACCGCCCGAGGGGCACCGGGCGACTCCGTCTGCTGATCGACATACGTCGACGACCGATCATTACCGGCGCCCAGAAGCGGCAATCGAGGAGTTCAAGGCCAACATGAGCGACCTCGGGCTACTGCGCTTCTACCTCGGCGTCGAAGTCCATCAAGACGAGGCTGGGATCTCTCTTCAGCAATCACACTATGCCAAGAGGATTCTGGAGCTCGGAGACATGTCTGGCTGCAATCCTGCTCATACTCCAATGGAGGAGCGGTTGCAGCTCAACAGAGAGCGCACAGCCGAGGAGGTCGGTCCCACTCAGTACTGGCAGCTGATCGGCAATTACGTTAGCATTCTCAGTCAGCAGGTTCATGGAGTGGCCGACGGTGCAGCATCAAGTAGTAGTCAAGCGCATCCTCTGCTACATTGCTAGTACGCTAGACTACGGGCTGCACTTCACCAAGGCACCGAGCAAGGCTCGCTTCATTGGGTACTGCGACAGTGATCTTGCTGGTGATATGGATACCAGCAAGAGTACAAGTGGTGTGTTGTTCTTCCTGGGAACTACCTGATTAGTTGGCAGTCAGTCAAACAGAAGGTAGTGGCGCTCTCCAGTTGTGAAGCTAAGTATGTGGATGCTACTACCACTGCTACTCAGGCCACGTATGTGTCAAGTCTGTTGGCTGAGCTACTTGGAAGAGCAATTGAAGTCGTGGTGCTAAAGGTGACAGCAAATCTACACTTGCTCTTGCCAAGAATGGGTCTTCCATGAGTGTAGCAAGCACATAAGGATCAAGTACCACTTCATCCACAATTGCATGGAGGATGGAAGCATCAGGGCTGAGCACATCTCCACCGGTGATCAACTGGCTGACATCTTGACCAAGTCTTTCGGCATGGCCAAATTCCAGGTGTTGAGGGAGAGAATTGGCTTGAAGAAGATCACCTCAAGGGAACACAAGGCAAAGGGGGAGAACTGATAGCATTAGCCTAGTGTTACGTTCTAATTTTGCACTTGCTCTTGCCAAGAATCCAGTCTTCCATGAGCGTAGCAAGCACATAAGGATCAAGTACCACTTCATCCGCAATTTCCTAGAGGATGGAAGCATGAGGGCTGAGCACATCTCCACCGGTGATCAACTAGCTGACATCTTGACCAAGTCTCTCGGCATGGCCAAATTCCAGGTGCTGAGGGAGAGAATTGGCTTGAAGAAGATCACCTCAAGGGAACACAAGGCAAAGGGGGAAAACTGATAGCATTAGCCTAGTGTTACCTTGATTAGTTGTTCAAATTTTGCTTTTGCTCTAATGGTATCTTGGCCACCAAGTTGATAGAGAGCATGGGCCGGCACCCAAGGCTTGCAAGATATTTTGATCCAGCTTTCAATAAAAGGCAAAGTGCCATCTGGCCAATAGGCAATCTGAATCTGAGATCCAATCTCTATGCTACTAACAGGTAGCCGACATACTGTAGCCACTCTTCGACCTGTGCCCATGGGGTTGGTTGGTCACGGGGGGACAACAACCGCTCCCTTGGGCAGCGATGACGGAGGTGCTGGTGCAGCTGAGGCAGCGTTGGCAGTTGTGCAGGTGAAGGTGCAGCCAAGGTGGTTGGAGCAACTGGAGGAGGACGCCGCGAGTAGTAGTAGGTGAAGTCGCGGGCAGGGCGAAGAGGCGGAAACCCGGGCGGGGGCCCGTGTGGGCCCGTGTGGAGGTGGCACTGGGGAGCTCACGTCCGGTGCTGGAGACATTGAGTAGTGGGCATAGGGTGCCTCCGGGGGAGACATGCGCTAGAGGGACTGGCTAGGGTGCTGGGAGCACCGGTAGTACTGTAAAGTGTGTCTGTAGACAAAAATCTGTGCGACGGTCCAACAGGAGCGGGCACAACGTCAGTAGCATCAACAAACTCGAGGTCTGCCTAAGTACTAGGACCATGCTGCTCAACAAAGGGAAAGGCCGTTTCATTGAAGATGACATGCCAAGAGATGATGACCAAAGTCCATGGATAGTGAGTGCAATCATCAAGTACAACCAAATAATATTTGTAACTAGAGACATTAACAACTGGAGATGTCCACAAGTCACAATGAATGAGATCAAACTTGCTGGCAGCCTAAGGCTTGTAAGATATTTTGATAGAGCTTTCAATGAAAGGCAAAGTGCCATCTTCTTTAGGTAGCAACAGTAGTCGGTGAGGAGAGGTCGCCCTGGATGAGTTTGCGAAACCGCGTCTCTAGGTGGAAGGAGCGAGCCTCTCGGTTGCCGAGGAACGGTGACTTGACGACGAGCCAGGCATGCCGAGCAGTGGAGCCCTAAGCGGAGATGATCTCAGCGAGGTCATCGTCGATGAGAGTGGTGATGATCGCGCCAACGGTTGTCATTGCCGGAGTCGATGTGAAAAACGATGGTGATGTGGTTCTTGATGTTGTCAACGGCGATGGCCTGCACGTGCAATTGTAGCAGGGCCATGGCCTCATGACGAAGCATGGCTGAAGCAAGGTTGGGGGGTGGCGAGGAGTTGCTAGAAGAGTTGCCGTCAGGGCCGCCGGGGGTGGCGGCGGCCGCATGCTCCTTGGCCGCGTGCGCGGGAAGCAGCTGCGTCACGATCTTCGGCGGCGGCCACAACATTTTGGCGTTGCTTCTCGAGGAGTTGAGCAGCAGCGGCGGTGGCATTCTCCTTGGCGAGGCGAGTGGCAACCTCGTCAGCAGTCACGCTTCGCAGACCTGATGGGAGAGGCTAGTGGGGTGACATGGACGCAGCACAATCAGGGCTGGAGAGGAGCCGACATGCAGGTGAGCAGTGGAAGATAGGATCTAACCTAGGCGACTATATCATGAACAAGGATTTGCCAGCGGCCACGATTGAGGCAAGCACGAGTAACAGCAACCGGAGTGGGAACCACCGCCGATGGTAGCTGAACCAATGTAGACGGCGGCTCCCCAACAAACTTCTTCAAGAGAGCGACATGGAAAAATTCATGAATGCGGACCTTAGGAGGGCACACAATATGCCACCTCCCCAATGCGCTCAGTCACATTATACGGCCCGAAGAAATGAGGCCTAAGCTTGGACGATGAAGTAGTAGTGGTGTTGTCATGTGGGGCCACACACATGCAAGGAAACGACGTACCTAGGACATCCACGAAGCCGTGAACTGCGCGCCATCTGAAGCCATGGGTTGGGCGTGGTCACCACGCATGCAGACCGTGTGGATCACAAAGTAGCAGTCACAGCCTTAGATTTAGGAGCAATTCAATTAGCTCCATGCTATTATGGTCGAGCGGCATATATATGGTTGTAATCGAGAGAATGAGAAGCAAGCAATATCAATTACCCCAATTCCCTAATCTCCCTCTTCTAAAACAATCGGGCAGTAAGGGGTAAAACCTTGCCCCAAACCACGAATCGTGGCTACAAACTACATATCGTGATCCATATCTTTATGATGTTGTCATCCTACCCTGTCCTTTAGCACCCTTGACAACCTAGTATCATGATCCAGGCCTTCCTCACCTCATCGATCTTTATTGACTGCCCACCCCACAACACACCATCGCCATGGGTGACACAAGCGACAAGGAGGCCACCCCGAACATATTGGCGGCCACCCTCAAGTCGTTGCAAGCCTCCGTAGATGCCAATTCCCAGGCAATCCAACAGCTGGACATGAACCGGCCACCGTCGTCTTCCTTGACCTCCACGTCTGGCCCCGGCGAGCACCACCAGGACCGCCCATCGTGGTTCTAGAAACTACACAATTTCCTATGTCTAGATGGCCTCGTACAACTTGGCGGAAGGGGGCCCATATGTGGTACATCTAGATCCAGCAAGATGAGGGGACGCCGACCTAGTGCCAGTTCAAGGAGCTGTTGCATCTCTGCTGCGGGACACTCCTCCTATGCAATCCTCTCGGTGAACTGTCGTCATCTAAGTGCACAGGCACCGTCCGCATCAAAGCGCTCATCCCTCGCGTAGGACGTCGAGTTGCTACTTATACGCCCCACGCATGGACGCAGACCTTCAGCTGCTACTCATACACCCCACGCTTCGACGTCGAGGTTCACAACAGCCCGAACTGAGCGAGCAATACGTGATGCCACCGTCCAAAGCACCTCGCGCCTCACACTATCGGCGCCACCAACGGCCACGATCACCGTGGAGGGCCGGCTGATCAAACACCTCACCCAGGCCGAGCAGGAGGTTGACGCCCTTGAACCATTGGAGGAGGGCGCCCCCGAGGAGGTCGTCCCGCACTTCTCCCTCCACGCCATCAGGGGTGCACATCAATGACAATGCAAATCCAAAGCGAACTAAGCAACATTTCCCTCGTCGCGCTGCTTGACTCGGGATCCACACACAACTTCATCTCCGAGGTGGCATCACAGCGTTAAGGCCATCCCCTTTAGCATCGTCCATGCCTAATGCCTCACAACCCTAGGAACTATCCTCTGGGATTTCAGTGTCCACTCCATGGCGTTCTAGCTACGCGATTGCTAGGTCTGCTAGCATAGGGTGGCCGGCCCAGACACACACAGGGTGCACGCGACCACCACCAGCGCCACACTGCTAGACGAACTGCTAGACTACTTCGCCAAAGTCTTCTCTGAGACACAAGCTGCCTCCTCCGCACCATGGCGTTCTAGTTGTGCACACCCATCCTTTGCCAAAGTCTTCTCTGAGACACACGGGCTGCCTCCTCCTCTCCATGGCATTCTAGTTGTGCGCCACCAGCACCACACTACTAGACGAACTGCTAGACCTCCTTCGCCAAAGTCTTCTCTGAGCCACATAGGTTGCCTCATCCGCACGACCGTGACCACATCACCCTCCTCACTAGATCATAGCTTGTGGCCGTACAACCATATCGACACTCGACGACGCAAAACGACGAGTTGGAACAACAATGCGCCGCCATGCTAGACCAGGGGCTCATTCATCAAAGCTCCTCGGCATTCTCCTCCATGATCCTCCTGGTCAAGAAGGCCGACGGCTCATGGCCCTTCTGCTCGACTACCAAACCTTGAACACGATCATCATCAAGGACGCCTTCCTGATTTCGGTGGTTTACGAGCTGCTGGACGACCTTCACGACGCCAAGTTATTCACCAAGCATGATCTCCACTTAGGCTACCACCAAGTCCGCTTGAGCCCCGACGACATCGCCAAGATAGCAATCCGTACTCTCAATGAGCTCAATGAGTTCCAAGTGATGCCATTCGGTTGTGCAAAGCCTTGGTCACGTTCTAGGCGCTGATGAGCGACGTCATGCGGCCCTTCCTCAACAAGTTCGTGCCTTGGATTGTAGAACGAAACAAACACACCATCCTTCTACAGGCAGTTCGAACTAATGGCACAACGGAACAAAAGGGGCAGCGAGTATCACCATAGAAAAGAAATGAAATATTAAAATTAAATTTTTAGCTTCTCACCTCTACACTAATCATGATTCCAGACAAATCTTTATCTTTTGTAAAGCCCAAAAAGTCTAATAGCCTCATGAATTTCCAACATTCCAATATCTCAGATTTCGGTCCAATTTGAAGTTGACCCAAAGCTGCGCGCCGTGTGGTGAGGAGAGTTGAATTGCAATCTTGCAACAGTAGAAAACAATGGAAGTTAGGGTTTCATTGACCATAAACAAACCTCACTACGGCCATGGGCGGTGCCTACTGTGTTGGCAAAAGATATTGCTAGAGGGAAATTGTGGCTCTAGGCAACCACATTTCTCAACTTAGTAATCTTCTTGAGCCCAATCCTTCCCCTCATCTCCTCAAACTTTGCCTTGCCGAGGGACTTAGTCTTGATGCTTCATACCTCAATACACTCCCTGATGAAATGGTACTTGGTCAGGGTTCTTGGCAAGAGCAAGTGCTGACTTGTTGTCAGCTCTCAGCTCTTCCACATCCACTCTTCTTCCCAGCAACTCTGCTTGTAACCTAGACAACCGCAAAGCTCAAGTTGCAGTAGTAGTCATGGCCACATACCCTACTTCACAGCTTGACAATGCAATAAGTCGATGTCCCAGACCAAATCATAGTCACGTCACAGTACCTGTTGCCCAAACATGGATCAATTAGGTAGAATCCCAGAGGTCAGCTGCTTGACCAATGGGGCCGCTTGGATTGAAAGCTTGGCATGCCTTGGTTGGAGCCCGGTTGAGCAAGTGCACGGCGGTGACCACGGCCTCACCCTAGAAGCGCGCCGACAGACTCCTCTACCCCATCAACGCCCGGGACATGGTGACCACGTTCTGGTTCCGCCGCTCCATGACGCCATTCTGCTACGGTGAGTGAGGGGCGCTGTAGTGGCGCTGGATGCCCTCCTCCACATAGTAGGCAGTGAACTCACCGACGGTGAACTCCCACCCGTTATCCGTGCGCAAGGTGCGCAGGTTCTTGCAGCTCCGCTTCTCCGCCCGCGCCTGCAGGAGCTTGATGGTGTCCGCGGCCATGTCTTTCGTCGTCAGAAGCGCCACCCACATGTACTGCGTGGCATCATCGACCAGCAGCAGGAAGTAGCGCCTGCCACCGGGAGTCGCCGGCGTGATTGGCCCGCAATGATCGCCGTGGACGAGCTCCAATGGGTCATGGTACTAGGCCTCTGATGGGAACGGAGCTCGGCGGTGCTTGGTTATGACGCACGTGTCGCAGAATTGCCCGACGTGCTTGATTGTCGACAGCCCACATGCCATATCTCCCTTGGACAGCCGGTGCAGCGCGTCGAAGTGGAGGTGGCCTGTAGCGCTCATGCCAGCGCCATGCCTCGTCATCCTTGCGTGCGGCGAGGCAGAGCGGCTTGGCGGTGCCGATGTGGAGGATGTAGAGTCGGTTCGCGCTCCACCGGACCTTGACAAGGAGCCGCACACGCCGGTCCCAAATCCTCAACAGGTCATGCTTGATCTCCACCCTCGAGCCTCCCTCCTTGAGCTGCCCCAAGCTCATGATCGAGATATGCAGCGCCGGCATGTAGTACACCCCGTGGAGCACCATGTGCTCCCCGTTCTTGGCCTCAAAGATGATAGACCTGATGCCATGAATCTCCACCTTGGACTCGTCGCCGAACCTCCCCGTGCCTCTGGCCGTCGTGTCCAGGTCGGTGAAGAGCTTGCGCCGCACAGTCCTGTGGTGAGTGGCGCCGGTGTCCAGGTACCAACCGTCGATCTTGTCGGCGGTGGCGGGCTCGGTGTGGAGGAAAGCCGTCGCCTTGGGCTCGTAGATGTCTAGCGACACTGATTTGGCGTAGGAAGAAGCTTGAGCCTCCCCTGCTGCATCCATCTCCACTAATCCGCACGCTAGGAACAGCGCATGGTCATCCTCTGTTTACACCACATGCGCCGCGCCACCACACTCATGATCAAGGCGAGGATGGGGGCAATCACTTCTATGGAGTTCGCTGCCTACTGTGCAGAGGAAGGTATGGTGTGCCACCACACCGCACCGTACACACATAGCAGAATGGCATGGTGCAGAGGCGCAACCAATCTATGGTCGGCATGGCAAGATCGATGATGAAGGCCAAAAAGATGTAGGTAGAGTTCTAGGGAGAAGCAGTGACCACGACAGAGTTCATCCTCAACCACACGCTCACCAAGGCCCTAAAGGGCAAGACACCATTCGAGGGTTGGCGTGGACGCAAGCCAAATGTCTCCTTCCTAAGGACATTTGGCTTCGTTGGTCATGTTAAGAACATGAAGCCCCGCCTCGGCAAACTGGAAGATAGAAGCACACCCATGGTGTTGTTAGGCCATGAGGACGGCAGCAAGGCCTATCGGCTCTATGATCCCAAGAGAGGCAAGGTGGTGATCTATAGGGATGTGGTGTTCGATGAGATGGTAGCAGCTTGGGACCTTCCCTCAGGCTTGGGGGAAGCTGCTGTCAACAGCACATTTGCCATCGGCTGGTGATCCAAGGAGGTGATACTGGACAACAGGCTGCTGCTACAACAGCCAGAGAGCAGGCTGCTACTGGAGAGCAGTATTCACCAGCAACGGCGCGTTCATCTCCACCAAACTCCCCTGCTGCAGCAAGACAGGGGATACCTCCAGCGACGCAGGTTGAGTTCGCCTCTCCAAGAAACATCTCTGAGTTCATGGACATGTTCCATGACAGCAAGGAGGTCCAATTCGTCGGGTGGACAACGTCGTCGAAGAACTAGATGTACCTGGATTGGCCAACCACCTGCGTGATGATGCTGAGTAGTTGCTCATGAGCGCAGAGCAGTCAACGACGTTCACCGTGGCCGTTTCATGGAGGACCCATGTGAAGACCACTGGATAGAAGTGAAGAGGCTGCTACGCTATGTCAAGGGGTCGCTTGATCAAGCGATCATATTCCCCAAGCGAGGTGGCAAAGGTGGGCTGAGGCACACGACTTTGTCCACATGTGAGGCGGAGTATGTCGCAGCAGCCACGGCGAGGAAGCTCATGCATCAGCCCTGATTGTGGAGAATTAGCCCACCATCACCCTTGCAAAGAATCCAGTCCTCCACAACCGCAGCAAGCCTATCAACACTCGTTTTCACTTCATCTGTGACTGTGTCGATGGAGGATAGATTTTTCTGGAATTTGTCAAAACCAAATGACAGCTCGCAGACAACCTCACCAAGCCACTCGGACGTCTTTGGTCATGAAGCTAAGGACCAAGATTGGAATGGTGGAAATCAAGCTAGAGCAACAAGATTAGGGGAAGAATTGTCGAATAATTTGTTGCTAGTCTTACAGAAAGGTCAAGGCTGCAGCTTGGTGACTAGGAATGTGAACTGTAGAGCAGCCAAGCTGTAGTGGGAAGACTTGACTAGGAGTAGTGGGCACATGTCCAACTTATCCTGACTAATCAAAGTGGCGTATCAACCTCAGTGGTGAGCTCATTGGCAGAAATCGGTACCTCAGATTTGGAGTCGTCGCTGTGTGCATCGTCATTGCCTTCCTTCTTGACTTGACCGATGCCATCTACATCTCCCATGTAGATGCATATACGGCCTCCGCCAAGTGCCACGACGCCATCGTCCTCCTCCTTGACTTGGTCGGTATCGTCCTCATCACCCAGGTACACTTTTGCTTGTTGATGTCCCCAGATTAGTGCAATGTCAATGCCAACACAAAGACAATAGAGGGTAAGTATACAGAATAAGAGGAAGAAGAAGAGAACTCATTCAAATGACCAAAAGCCAAAGAAAAGTCAAAACAGGGTCATCTGAAATGAGCAAAACTTGGTCCCCAAGGACATGGACAATGAGCCAAGCAAAGCACAACTAGCCCTCAAGAAGAGGCAGAAAAGGGCTCAACACAACTAGCAAAGCTCAAAGCACCAAAAAACCGCTAGAACCTCCAGAGGAGGCAAAAGCTTAACGCAGCTCAAAGTGCAACTCCCCTGAAAAGATGTAATATCTCAAATGAATGCATACACGTTGGATTTGTTTGTCACTCTCCCCCTTGTTGGCATATATATTTATCAAACTAAAGCCCAAAGACTGCAACTCCCCCTCAAAAAATGCTATGAAAGAAAAGGGATGCAAAATGCAGAAGCTTCAAGAGCATAGCAATCAGAGTGAAAAGATGCTCTAGGTAGTGCTCTGTATAGCAACAAATACAAGTGTTAGCAAATGCTCAAACTGATCAAGTGAAACGAAATATGAAGTTAAGCACTTTTGTTCAATTTTAAGACATTTAAAACGAGGTTCACCACTAAAAGTAGCGCATAGCAGGTATAAGCAGGAAATCAACCTAGTGCTAACAAGTGTATGCAAGGTGAACTACCCCAAGCAGCGGCCACACATCATGTCAAAGACCCATCTCGAGACGGCTTCCTAGTGCTAACAATAGGAAGCCGTCTCAATACCTTGACGTGGGACAGTATAGACCCATCTCGATCTTACTGTCAGCTTTAGTTCGCAACCATGCCAAGCCATAAGCTTAAGACAATGATTTAGGGCATCCACTACAAGGTTCAAGTTCATCCTAAGTGCAATAGGAAGCCGTCTCGATACCTTGACGTGGGACAGTATAGACTCATCTCGATCTTTTCTCGTCACTTAACTTGGATTTCAAATTTTATCACAAGTTTATTAGGATTTTTCCAAGCAAGTGAATGGCTCAAAACATGAGACGTAGCAACCTAGCATATAAATAATAGCAACAGGGATCTCAACATATCCTATACATGCTATTTGCAATCTCAGTGGTGAATATTTTTCAAGTTTAACAATAATTAAGCATGTTCACATATTATAAAACAAGCTTAGCTCATAACATGTATCAAGTGATCAAAGAGAGCCTAAGCTGGAAGCACTATCTCACAGAACATACCACAAAGAGCATAATTTTATTCTAACAGCTATAATCATGAAGCTCAAATATGCTCTATCATACATGATGCTATGAAATGCAATATGATACAAAATCAAAAGCGAAGCTAAACTCCAAAGAAAATCAAAACCATGGTCCGAAGAAACAATGACATCTCTTGCCACCAAATCTGCTACCTCAGCAGTGTTGCTAACCCACAGCTACAAGAACTATGCTTGATAATTTATTTAAGAAATTAGTGACATGATGCAATCAACAATATGAACCACATCTATTCCAAAATATTCCACATGATGCAAGCAGTACAATGCCGCAATTTTGTTAAAAAGGAGATGTATACTTACCCTTAGCACATTTGCACGTATCCATCATCTACATTGTTGCCCAGCCTTCCCATTGCTAGAAGAACAACTTGAAGTTTCGAATTTAGTCATCTCTACTAATAGGTAACAATGGTTGCACACCTCCAGCACACAAATTACCTGATGTGAAACCTGTTAGAATGTTAGAATGAGGCCAACTGCCAACCAAATGTATTGCTAGGCCCGAAGGAGCAGTTATACAATGTACAATGTGCAGCCAAGCCCTCCAAGTAGAGGGGAAATTGTAGAGACACACCACACCCAATAAGTGGGGTTAATTTCCATATATATAGACAAAAGTTGTCAAGTACAACTTGAGTACAAGAACATGCTACATATCTCTAATAGAAATACATATATATCCTACATTTAACACCCACCCACCCCCCTCAAAAACTCATGTGGGATCTACAACAATGAGTTTAGAGAGTAAAAAAGGTATGTTGAGCCCATGTTTGTGCCTTGGTGAAGAAATCCGCTATTTGTACCTCTAAAGGCACATGGTGGAGTGACAAGTACAGGTTGAGTGTGTTAACAAATCTAGGGCAACATACTGTGGCAGTACATAAATTTACTTTTTTTGTTGGGGGATTTAGTAGAACAGATTTTGGTTTTGACATGCATATAGTAGAACAGATTATGAAATGTGCATCTTTGATTAACTTATTAACCAGACCAGGAAGTGAACTGCAATACGAAGATTTGAAGACGCGAGTGTAAAGTCCATACCTCTTTTACATCTTCTTTCACCCTTCTCAAAAATCAAGTGAACCCATGTATACTTCTTTCCCTTTATGAAGAACCCGAACATTACAATCTTGAACAACTTTTCCTGTAGTGCCACCTTTCCACTGCCACTACTAAAAACAGCTCGAACTTTTGCATAACCAATTGGTACTTCCTCCTGAGAAGAAACATGTATTCAGGATAAACAAAAAAGTAGCTCACTAAAGTTACTCTGTCTTTACAAAACAAAAAAACTACCAACAAAAAAAACTACCAGTTAGAATCCTAATGGAGAAATTAATTGGAATATTCATTTAATTGAAGGACGAAGGATCTATCAACTTTGCAAAGATGTTGAACTACAATTAATAATGATACATTGACTTTATGGACTTCTTTCATATAAAAACCCAAAAGTGTTTGTTACCTCAACAGGTTCAAGAAGACCTTCCATGACATTCCGTAAATCATCAATCAAATCGTAGATCACTTTGTACAGGCAATTTCAACACTTTTCTTCTTGTCATAGTTTTTAACTGATCCTGGTGACATTAAAGCCAAATATAATTCCTTCTAAAGCAACAGCCAGATCAACATCGCTAACACTCACATCTCCTCGAGCTTGAAGGAGGCACCTCAGAAAGGCATTCTCTTGTTGCAGAGCTTGGATGGCTTGCCTAATAGCCTCGATTGAACCCTATTTATTAATTGTTAGTATTTTCAGAAAGAAAGAACCATTATTTTAAACAAAATGTTTACATGTATCACCACTACCTGAGAATCAACTTTAAGGATAACATTTAGCTCATGTGTATCAATTCCAGTTTGCTTCAAAGATGAAACTGATGCTGCCAATAGATGAAAGCGTGGTTTTTCCTTCCCCAGCTTCTGCGGATATCCTTTCTAGCCGCAGTGCTTCAGCATGCTCATTCGCCCTTTCACGTGCAACATCAAGACTGTCAACAACCTCAAATTCTTCACCGACAAGGGAAACATTATTGAGGCCAATAACCTATCAAAAGTTTTTGGAAAAAAAAAAAAAATCAGGATGCTTATATCGCTGTTGTTCCATGAGCGTTCAACCATTGGTTAAAGCAAAAGTAATCATCCTTTGAAGGTATAATGCAAGCTTGAAACATGTAGCAGCACTGTCATACCACATGACAAGTAAGATGTGCAGGACTTATTCTGATGTCATAAGATATTGTTAGGTGACATAAAATGAAAAAATCTAAACCGGGACAAGATGTCCATATCTTGTGATGAAATACATCTCCATAGATAAGCAACTAAAAAAATTAAAATGAAAAATCTCGGGACAAGATGTCCATATCTTGTGATGAAATACATCTCCATAGATAAGCAACTAAAAAATTACGAGCAACTAAAAATATTCCAACATCTAGAAAAGGGTAATTATTCAAAGACACTTTACATTTCAGAATAGGCTTCTTGATAAACAAATGCTGCAAGTGCCCATTTCTGAATCTCACAAGCTATCTTGTCAAAACAATAATTACCGCAACAACATCAAGCTTGTCAGTCCATAGCAAAATATAACCTTACATGAGAAAAGACATGATAGAGTTCATGCTAGACATGGATGAACCATCAAAATTAAGCTCTTCTAATCAATTTATCAACCAACTTCAGCTAGCAGAAGTGCGAAACAAGTGAAATAATAAGTGGTTCCTTTTCCTTGCTTATGGCTAAAGGAACATACTAGGCCAAAGTATTAAATAACACACTATATTGGCACTAGAAAGCTAAGTGATAAATGATTTTAGTGGCTAACCTATAATTCTAGCCATCTAAGAACCACTATATATCTGTATCACTTAGGTGAAGCAAGCAACCAAATAGCAAGAAGATGTACTTTTCCGATTTCCTATTTAAAAATAATAAGTTTTGTTTTCCTGGTTTGAATTTCAAAAGTAATACCGATTTATCTGCTAATTCTCTGGTAAAGTACTTGGACCTTATAGACACCCGAATTAATTGTGAAATACTATACTGTTGGGTCACATACCTCAGCCGGAAACATCACAGAATCAAATACCTCATGTGACCAGCCATGCAATGCTGATATAACTTTCGCCACTTTCTTCTTGACACCTATATGCTATATCAAATGCATGATTAGCCAAACGCAGCTATAAAAAAGATACCACCCACGGATTACATAGGAACAAAAAGAGCAATTGTCAGACTTTGACGCTTACGTTTGTCTTGCATGTCTTTATCCAACTTCTGAGAATCATTTCCAGTGAAGTGGGTGCCCTCCATCACCTCCTTTGCCCACTAGTGACTTGCGCGCGCCCATGCGCGCAAGTGATGGCCGTGGTCTATCTAGAGGAATAATGTTGATAAAGAATGAATATAATAAGGCAACACACGCTGATAGAAGGCTCAATTTCTAAAACAGTTGCAACATATTCAAACACTACATATTTATTCTATAAGGCAGAGTACAAAAGCCGGATTTGTAAACCAGGATGTGAGCTATCCAAATAGCACATATATCTTACATGAAGATCCATCACTCTATCCAAATAGTACATATATCTTACCGGCAAATAGTACAACATCAAGCGACATGACATGTTGTATAGTACAAAATGGTTGGATCTTCGTGTGAAACTAGGATGTGAGCTATCCATTTCTGTTTTTGCGACATGTTGTATCATCATCGACACTGAAAGGGTGTTCTTGTTTCACACGAAGATCCAACCATTTTGCAGAGCGAAGATGACTTTTGTATTGACGCTGATCACCCTGCTCCTCATGAACCCAAACAAAATGCACTGTAGAATCTGAATGCAACCTGGTAGTGGAACTCACACATGTCAGGCCCATCCTGAGGAATTTCACAAATCAAAGACAAAGAGTAAAGGACAACGAAATCAGACACCCAATGCGCAATTGCTAAGAACAAAAAAACGTAAGCAACTCGATGAAATCAGACTTACCGCACCACACTGCAGGCCTAAATAGACAGGAAGGAAAACAAAGCAGCCAAGGCAGAAACCCACCGAATCTAGCTGTTCTGTTCAATTCGAGTTGCTGGAAACAACACCTCCCTTTCGTTGGCCACCCTGCAGCATAGAGCACATAGAAAGTCTAAGTACATAAATCAGAACCATCAATACTTTACAGTAATTCTAATGGCAAGGAAATTTGGGGTATATTGTTAGGGAGCTACCGCTTAAGTAGCCCTGAACAGGATGGGCAAACGATTGGAAAACATAGACCACTTAATGTGATAGATCAAATCTCCTAGCAAAAACATAGAAGCCATCTAATAAACAATTTCAGGTCTTTAAACTGCATGAGCATTGTTCTCTTTTTTTTTCACACCGACTATCAACCATCAGTATTAAGAGTTTTTCTCTAGAGTCATATGGGAAAACTGAAAGAAATTGGTGTTTTCCTAGCTTGCACAATGTGAAAGGACTATACATTTTTCATGGTCTGCATTCAAATCATCATTCAAAAACTAAGTGGTCAATTTTCAAGATGAGGCAATCAAGTTCGACAGATCTTCAAGAATACCTTCTATTGGGTGCCGCTTTATATTTTCTAATATAGGAAATAGACCCTGCTCATATACATAATGAGCATTAGAATTTACATACACAGCTACTGAAAGGGAATAAAGAATTACCTTGGTCCAGTAGTGGCTACACAAGAGGAACCTGGAAATCACCAGATCACATCTGAAAAAAAGAAGGTTGCACTGATATAGTTCAATTTCAAGGATGGCTTACTCCAAAGATTTCACAAATAAAATCCACTTTTGCTAGACAATAGAAATAGTTGGGAAAGCTGCAATTATCGGCAAGCTGCTAGCAATACAATGATTGTTTGGTAAGTCCATACCTTAGCAGGAACAGATTCTGCAACACCAACATATAATAGACAGGACATCCCTTGATTAGCAGCATGTGAAATGTGAGTGTCCAAACCAATTGAGGCTGCAATTCGTAAACGAGAATGAGCATAAGTGTCACACCATATATACAGGAAGAGTAAATATTTTCCTGATCTGAAATAGCAATGCTACTATGCTAGACAAATGTAGTGCTGCATGTCCAAAAGCATCACAAGTGATTTTGTTAGAGATCTAGCATAAAGTACAGATCTTTTCCTATCTGAATCAGTTGTGATACTAAAAGCATCACCAAATGGAATAGAAAATTCAGAAGGTTTTATTAATAACAAACAAAAGGGGAAAACATGTGGGAATCACTCTGGCTTCCCTAATGCCTCGTCGCATTTTGGAGTTCTTTAAATGGGATCCAATGTTTCACACTGTTAACTATCTATGCCCTGCAAAACAACTGTATTTAGCAAATCATATAGGGGAAAATCAATATTAAAGCCAGCCTCATAAGTCACGAATGCAATACTTTAAAACTGAAATGTTGCACATCTAGGTGACCAGCACCAGTAAAATAAAAAGAGCCAGCTCATGCTCAATTCAAAACGCACCTCATGTGAGTGACTTTGCACGTGCTGCTTCAGATGAGCTGGTTTCTGGAAACAAGAGACACACTATTGGCACCTATTTTCCTCCTCATGAACAATCTTTTTCCCCATTTGAGCTGTATATTTATGATATATCCAGTTCATCCTGCAGATAAATTTTGGGGAAAAATTAGAGATGCTGTGTATCTCTCTAAACACAACAATACAAAAACAGACATCAAAAGATAAATGGTGCACCACGAAATAGATGGCTCATAACTATGTAATCAAACAAGATATGTATTGATTAATGCATCTATATGTCACAGAATGCTTGTACCTTATGATGTGCAACCATGTGAGCCTGAATTAGGCATCGTCTGATCAAATGCCAGCAGAGTGCAGCGATAGGGGAGCCACCATACATGATGCACCTCTAGCACAGGCAACTAACAAAAAAGAGAGCAGGCAACTGAAGAAGCTTGGAAGAGAATGGGATGAAGTGCCACAATATGGAGACCAGATCCACCCTCCCATTCACTAAAAATAGGCCGCGACACATACATGCATATGCATGGGTCCTCACCTGGGTCAGTGCCACAGTCACGGGCTGCCGTCACCGCGCTGTTGCGTCGGGGACCGGGCGCGGGGGGTGCGGGTGGGGGGGCGCTCGACGGCTGCGCCGGGGGTGCGCTGGTCCGCACCCACGGACAGCGGCGGGCGCGCCCTAGCCGGTGCGGCGCCATGGCCGCCCTCGCCTTTGCAGAGAGAGAGCGAGGACATCGGGAGAGAGAAAGCAGAGAGGAAGAGAGGGTGGAGGAGAGGTAGATATTTTTCACCAAACCAATAAGACAGCGACAACAACATAGGCCGTACAGATGCCAAAGAGGAGACTGGCCATCGTCCGATGTTTATCCAGCGTTGTAAAATAATTTTACTGTCGTGGCCACCGTGAGGCCACGGCGTGGCCTCCCGTTCTACTTTTCTTAAATTCATGACACCTTTTGGGCTCTTCATCATCAGAAAAAATTCACTAGCTTCTTAATCAGCATCATGGTCAACCAATTTAGATGTCGATGTTTCAATATTGTCTTGGGACGATGCCCTAGCATTTTCATCAGGCAAATCTCCATTTGGTGCATTGATAACTGTAGCAAAATGAGCCTCTCCCACATGCAAGTTATCACAAGTCACACTTTTGCCACCTAACGATTTCTCACAACTTTTGGATCCCTCACCAATAGAGTCCCGATCAGTCTGGTCAATAACTATCTCTGATGGTTGTTCTGAAAGTCCCAAAGATTTACTTCCTTCAATAACAGATGTGCTGGATATGACATTGTCAGTACTGCAAGCTTTATCCACATCCAATAGCCCAACAGGAACCCCTTCAGCAGGGTTGCTGAGGTTAACTCCAACATTAGCCTGTTCAGCCCCTTCAAGATGCTCTGATGCTGTGGGCATAGCACGCTGCTGATTCTCCACAAGTCCTGAACTATTGCCTATTTGGTCATTTTTCATCCATCTACTTTGTGTAGCATTCGAAGTTTTCATTTCTACCCGATACTTCAGCTCTTTAAGTTCATAATTCAGATGACATAATTTCTGATCATTTGACTTCTCTGAACACTGATCTAGATGTTCCCTGATGAGAACTGTGTTATGCAATTCGTCACATATAAATTTCAGCATATATATTCTCTGCAATTCAAGATCAAAAATAACATATCAGAAGGTTGTCACTTATCTGATATAGAAAATAGGATGACAAATAGCGTTTATGGTAATACAAACCCCACTAATCAAAGGCCTATTTGTTTTATAATGTTGTTGCAGATTACAAAGTTTGCATGCAGATTACGTTTATGGCCTTTTCCTCTATACAGCCCCGAGCATTTAAACTTGCTGACAACACAAACTAACATCTTCCATAATTGTGACTTCCTAAATCTATGTGACCAGTCAAAATGCCCTGTATAAGAAAGAGTGAATCTTAATAGTACAGTAAACATATAGTGCAGGGCACAGCCATGAACTGATGAAAGCACCCATAATTATTGATTGGGGAATAAAGACTCGGAAGATATCAACAAAAAAAAATGTTCTGCTAGAGGATGAGTTCTGATAATTTTAAGCCCTGAAGCTTAAGTGCCCATATGATCTCACAAATGCAAAATCTTAAGCACTTAAAATAACTTAAAGAGGATATATTTGCATGTTCACTCACTTCCTTTATCTGGGATGAAGGAACACAAAAGCTTTTAAGTAAAGGGTAGACAAAATACATGAAAATCATTCAAAGATAAAGAGGTGAGACAGACCTCAGCTACGGTAAGCTCCCAGTACTCTTTCTCATCCATCGCAACAGCTAATTTGTTGAGTTTCTCAATAAAAACATGAGCTTCCTCCCCAAGGCACTTCTTTTGTTCTTGAACTGAAACATGAGTTTGGGCAATACATGACGAGCAATACCAGTTTCCAAGCGGTATGCGTGCCAGTGTTCAGGCAATAAGTGTGGTATTCAGAGTCACAAGTATTGCATAGCAGGACGCTCTCGTCATCTCGATCAATTCCACAGACTTTGCAGACACCATCCTCCCATGGTGCTTTGGGCAGCTTATTGTTTGCTGCCATGAGAGCATCTTGTAGCTCCTGGTGGATTTCTGAGTTACCATTTTCATTGCTTAGATATTTGTCAAATTTCTCAACAAGGTCTTGTACCTGCACCAGTCAAGTAAACGATAGAGGACCGTTCAGTTAAAAAAATCATGATCATACTACTTAATAAACAGAAATTTTCACAGTAAGGACAATGTATAAAGCTGGTATCTAAACATTACCACTGGGAAGCATAGATGATATTTACAAGTGTGAGCGCTAAAATAGAATTTTCCCGAACAAAAGGAACTCTCTGGTGTCTGTTAACAATTTGCAATCACTTCAGAGAACTAAAAGAGGTGATGTTATGCACGGCAAGTCCTATAGCCGGTGTGGTGGCTAAGAGCTACGGGAGTCAGGGGGCTTCAGGCCCATAATTCTAGTCCATTAAGTATTTATTAGATTTATATATTTCTATTATTAGAAGATTGCTATTATTAGAGTCCAAGGACTATAAATATGTAAACAATATACTTGTTTCCGGCTTCCTTAGGGAGCCGGGAGTTTGGAGTTGACCTAGCCAACACGCGAACAGCACCATGGCACCAGCACGCCGCGGCCCACCACGCCAGCCTCAGCCTCCTCATTCTCACCCCTACAACCTCAGGACCCTCTCCGGCAGAACTAGGACTAGGGTTCCTAACAGCTTGGTATCCATGTCAGGCCCTCCTTCCACCCAGCCGATGTTAGCCCAAAGGATCACAATCCAGGTGAGCAGCAAGCTCACCTCCCTCCTCTCTACCTCTAAACCAAGCTAAGAGAGGATGAGCACACACAAGTGTTGCTGCAGCTGCACGTTGGTGCTGCTGCTGTGCTCTTGAGAACAACACACACACACTCACTCAAGCACTGAACTTTGGTGTAGCTGAACTAAAAACTTACATTACCATGGATGTATATTTATACATAGAGGACTGGTCCAGTGTGTGTGTGAACTGAAACCAGTAAGGTGGGCTGCTATACTATTGTCAAAGTCTAGCTGCAGGATAAGCCTGCAATACTATTTGGCTAAGGGACACAATAGCCTACCAAAATTTTGTGTTCCCACTACTCCTAGTCAAGTCTTCCCTTTACAGCTTGGCTGCTCTGCATTTTCACATTCCTATTCACCAAGCTGCAGCCTTGACTAAAGATTTGTCTGCAGTTGCAGACTTCTGTGCAAGACCAGCAGCAAGTTATTCAATAGCCGATCCCACCGCCCAACTCCTCCGCCGCCATCCCCGCCGCGTCCCAGCCGGGGGCGCCATCACCATGGAGTCCCTCGTCACAGCATCGTCGAGCTTACCCGCAGCATCGCGGAGACCAACCGTAACGTGGCGGCGATGCAGACGGCCTGGACTAATCTTATTCAGCCACCGCCGCCGCCACGATCCACCGCCACCGCCCGACCTTCCATTGGCTTCGACCGGTCCTCCGCCGTCCGCTGCCCGATCCGCGTCGCCGCCCACGGGACCCGCCCCGGCGCCCCCTGCGGCGTCCATGGGGCTGCCGCTTCCCGATGGCATGGCCCCGTTCCCTCCCCCCGATTCCCTCGTGGGCGATGAACTACACCGCCACGACTTGAGCGGCCGCCCGATCATGTCGACTTGGCGCCCGGCCGGTTCCTCCGTGTTGGCCGGGTGTCCTCTATGGTTGTCCGGATGGCACCCTCTTCGTCGGCGGGGCGCGGCTCGCGCCCACCGTCGGCCCCGGGGCCGGCGCCTCCACGCCCCGCCGCCAATCCGGGCCCTGGGTGCCCGCGAGCCATGTTGGAGGACGACATTGGGGCACCGGGGGGACTGCCGGAGTGCTCACGCCGCCTCGCTTCTACAAGCCGGAGTTCCCGACGTTCGACGGCCGGCGTCGACCACCGGCGGCTCAATCATTGTGAGCAATTCTTAGGGGCCAATGCACCTTGGCTTCGGATCGTACATGGGCGGCATTGTACCACCTCCGGGGTGCTGCTAAGACATGGTACTATGTCGTAGAGCGTGATGAAGGCATGCCGACGTGGGAGCGCTTCCGTGATCTGTGCCAGCTCCAGTTTGGGCCGCCAACACAGGGAACGCGCCTCGCGGAGCTCGCCCGCTTGCCGCTCACCTCGACAGTCCAGAACACGCCGAGCGCTACAACATCGTCCTCTGCCACACCGACGACGACCTTGGTCCCCGCCAGAAGGCCAAGTTGTTTGTGGGGGGCCTTCCGGAACACATCCGGGTGGACGTCGAGATGCGCCATCCCCCGGACCTCCAGACGGCGATGTACTACGCCCAGGCATTTGAGCGCCGCGCTGCTGCATACCAGGCGCTACACCAGCCACCCTATGCGGCCGGCTGTGCAGGCCACACCGCGCCCCCCGGGCGCCGCCCGTGCCGGTGAGCACCGGGGGCTCCACGACGTCACCCGCGCACCGTCCACGCTTCTGGGGTTTGTCGTCGCCCGCGAAAACGGATGGAACGCCGTCGGCAGGGGCTCTGCTTCAACTGTGACGAGCCATACGTGAGGGGACACGTGTGCCAGTGCCTCTTTTACCTCCTCAACGATGACTATGTGGACAACGAGGTGCCGGGGCCGAGGTTCGCGCGACCACGGCCTTCCAGGAGGAGCCGGGGGCCGCGCTAGCTGCTCCGGACCAAGGGGCTGCCGAGGCGCTCCTCCAGGTCTCGTGATAGCGGGGCCCCGAGCGACCTCCGTTTGCGCCCACTGCGGCTCAATCATTGTGAGCAGTTCCCGACCTGGTGATAGCCGGAGCATCAGGAGGTAGTGGTCGGTGTCGAGCCCTTGGCGTTCTTTAGCCGTCCGTTTGCGGCCCGCCACCTCAAGCTGGCGGCGTACGAGCGGGAGCTCATCGGTGTGGTGCAGGCGGTCCGGCATTGGCGGCCTTACTTGTGGGGCCGTCACTTCACCGTCTGCACCGACCACTTCAGCTTGAAGTACTTGCTGGACCAGCGCCTCTCCACGGTGCCCCAACACCAGTGGGTCAGCAAGCTCTTTGGCTTCGATTTCGACGTCGAGTACCGGCCGGGGCGTCTGAACACCGTCGCCGATGCCCTGTCCCGTCGTGACGCGGAGGCGTCGCGGCGTGCGGCGGGCTGCAGCTTTGTCCGGGCCATCCTTCCTCGTCCTCGATGAGGTCGGGCAACGGCGTCTCGCCCGAACGCGGTCCTCCTCCGAGGAACGGCTCCGCGGGAGCTGTTGGCCGCCTGGCACGCTGATGCCGGCCTGCTGCTGTTCGGGGCTCGCGTCTTCATCCCGGACACCGGTGACCTTCGCCATCAGGCTCTCCAGCTCGCACATGGGGTTGGCCGCGCGCTGGTGGCGGATTGGGTGTGCTGCTGCCTGGTCTGCCGGCGCAACAAGACGGCAGCCATGTCTCCAGCAGGGCTGCTGCAGCCCCTCGGCGTACCCTCCCAAGTTTGGGCGGATATTTCGATGGATTTCATCGAGGGGCTGCCTAAGGTGGGCGGCAAGTCGGTCATTCTTACCGTCATCGACCGCTTCTCCAAGTACGCCCACTTCATCCCGCTCGGGCATCCCTACACGGCGGCTTCGGTGGCCCGCACCTTCGATGGTGTCGTCCGGCTGCATTGGTTCCCCACATCGATCATGAGCGATCGGGACCCTGTGTTCACCGGTCATGTCTGGCGTGACCTATTCAAGATGGCCGGCGTCGACCTTCGCATGAGCACGGCCTCCCGTCCTCAGACGGATGGCCAGTCGGAGGTGGTGAACAAGATCATCGCCATGTACCTGCGCTGCGTCACCGGCGACCGACCGCGTGCGTGGGTGGACTGGCTCTCGTGGGCGGAGTATTGCTATAATGCCGTACCACCGCAAGACCGCTACGGCGGGGCCGTTTGAGGTGGTGTACGGCTGGCCTCCGCAGCCCATCCTGCCCTACCAGCCAGGGACGGCGTCGGACCGAGGCAGCTGCTTCTCTTCTTCGTGACCAGGATGAAATTCTAGCGGAAGCCCGTCAACGCCTGCTACAAGCACAGCAGCTTGCCAAGCGGTACTACGACACCCATCATCGGGAGCTGGAGTTCGACGTCGGTGCGTGGGTCTGGCTGCGCCTTCTTCACCGCACGGCTCAGTCTTTGGACCCCCTTGCCAAGCATAAGTTGGGGCCGCGCTGGGCAGGGCCGTTTCGGGTCTTGGAGTGGATTGGGCAGGTGGCCTACCGCCTGGAGCTGCCTGCTGGAGCACGGCTGCATGATGTGTACCATGTCACCCTTCTCAAGCCGCACCGTGGTGATCCTCCGGTCGCCTCGGGGGTCCTTCCGCCGCACCAAGATGGTCGCATCCTCCCTGCTCCGGAGCGCGCCGTGCGTGCTAAGCTGAGTAGGGACGTGTGGCGTGTCCTAATCCAGTGGCGCGGCTTGCCGACCAACAAAGCCACCTAGGAGAAGCTCGACGATTTCAAGGCCGCCTATCCGGAGTTCCAGCTCGAGGACGAGTTGTTTTCCCAGGCGGGAAGAGATGTTATGCACGACAAGTCCTATAGCCGGCGTGGTGGCTAAGAGCTACGGGAGTCGGGGCCTTCAGGCCCATAATTCTAGTCCATTAAGTATTTATTAGATTTATATATTTCTATTATTAGAAGATTGCTATTTTAGAGTCCAAGGACTATAAATATGTAAACTCTCTATTTGGATCGATAAGCAGAAACAATATACTTGTTTCCGGCTTCCTTAGGGAGCCGGGAGTTTGGAGTTGTCCTAGCCGTCATCTTCTTCTTGTTCGCGCAAATAGCACCACGGCACCAGCACGCCGCCGCCCACCACGCCAGCCTCAGCAGCCTCCTTCTCACCCCTACAACCTCAGGACCCTCTCCGGCAGAACTAGGACTAGGGTTCCTAACAGGTGAACTAGTAGTTATTGGAAAACCAAGCTTTAAGACACATTAACAGTACCATAATGGAAGGTTCTTACGAATATAGTAAGCTAAAATCAGTAAATTACACATCCAAAACATAAAAGGCAAGATCCTACAGGGACATTCAGGAATAACAAACCTCTGCATTATACAATGACTCAAAACTCTCAGACCGTGCAGCAACCATGACTACCACTTCAGGTCGATCAGCAAATGCAGTTTGCAGATTACCTGCAGGTAAACACAAAGGTACCATAATCAGAATTTGACCATGGAGTTTATTGCAGAGTTGAAGAATAAGTGGCTTAAAAAGAGCACATCCACCAAAATAAAACACATATAAAGAGGGACAGAAGGGGGGTGCAACAGGGAGAAGGCAGCCTCTTCCCTTGAGCTTTATCTAAGCGAGGGGGATACTAAATCCTTTAGCCTTTAGGGGGATCTGCTGACCAAATCATTGCTCAGTTCTCTAAAATACCACATAAATAAATATATTTAACTATTTTTTCCATTGCTCAGTTAGACACAGATATTAGCAAAGACACTTCAAAAAATACAATATCCCTTTTGTTGCATATTTTGAACACATGAATTAGAATAATAGAGTTAAGACTAAACGAAATACATTATTCTAGACTCTAAGCTTCTTTGTTGGATAGTTTGGGTCCACCTTACTACCTTAGACAACCTCATCAGTGTTGGGATGGCTACTCTGAATTGGATTGTCAGAGGGCAATTGTGGCTCTAGGCCATGTTCTCATTATATAGAAAAGTAGACTTGCAATACAAGAAGCTATAAAGAGCATATTCTGGGAATAATCTAAAAGCATAAAGGCAATGAACTTGGCTGCCAAGGAAACTAGGTAATGATCCTTTAGGCAGCCTAAACACACATCAAAGTAAGGTCATACTGTATAGTAAAGCTAGGCTTAACTACAATCAGCATATACTGTATAGTAAAGCTCAGTCTACAGAACTAATGATGTGTGAGAAAAAGGGAGTCATGTGTCATGAAGATATGGGCTATTCCCATTCTTATAAAGAACAAAAAAATAATCTCTCTTCATGAGTTAAGAAAATAATAGTTTTAGAAAGAATTTTTGTCAAAAAGAGGAAACAATGGATCGTAAGGTGTGTGAAAAATAAACCAACACATTTCAATACAAATAAATAAAAGTGGCACAGGGATATTGGGTATCACTACATTATTACTGAAATAAACAGCAAGATAGATAAGTAAATTACGATCATAACTGAAACCAGGAAGGCCATTACTGTAGTCCAAGCCATACCTGCTACTTTGACTGAATAACACTCGATATTTCAGGATCTGCACATCAGAGGAGGTCCAAGTCCATTCATTTCTGTTGCAGAAACATGAGCACTTTTAGTTGGCTAATAAAAGTTGGCTAATAATAAAAAAATTCTATAGTGGCAAATCACTGAGCACGTTCAGTGCATCATCCATGAGTGAGGCATTCGTGAGTATAAGATAGAATTGGACTAACATATAGCCTATATCAGAGAAGACAGTGGGTTGTCGGTGGGTGCGGTAGCCTTACCCCTTGTGTCGCTACTACGGATAGCAGGGCCACGGCGTGGTGGATTGGTGGCCGCCGTCTGTCGGGGTCGACCGCACAAGCTAGGGTGCTGTAGGAGGGAGGCGCGGCGTAGTCTGGCAGTGAGAAGCGCGGCGTGGCGCTGTAGCGTGCGCCGCAGAGCCGACGGTGCGGACGCAGGTTGCGACGTAGCCAGGTCGGAGGGCGCAGGGCAGCTTCGTTAGGACGGCGTGCCAGAGATGGCGAGGTCCGCGATGGGACGTCGTGGCACGGTGCCTTCAGCGTGCCGGCGCGGACACAGGACGGGGTGAGGTCGCGTACGGATGGGGATGGATGGCGAGGCGGCGAGGCCATGATTTTTCTGGACGGGAAGGAAGGGGCGGAGGTCTCTGGAAGAGAGGGGAGAGGGAAGCCACGTTTCTGGAAGCGAGAGAAGCGAGGTGTGGTCTGCAGCAGTCGATTAGAAATCGGATGGTTGTGAATTTTTGTCGACGTGGCTCATTGTGGGGCAAAAAATGGTATACAGTTATAAGAGTAAAAGTATAGATAAACTCAACACAACACTAGGATTCTTTCACAATTAAGCCATAATACATGCAGCAGTCCAGGGGATAAAGCAGACATAATGGCTAAGAAAAACAGGCTCTAGACCCCTGTTAAAGACCAAAAAGGCATACTGCAATAGCAGTAAACTGTCATGAAACTATTAAAGACCAGAAAGGCATACTGCAAGAGCAGTAAACTGTCATGAAATTAATGATAAAATACCTATATCAAAGAAACTGTCAGTCAATAGTGGAAGCAGTACCGTAACACAACTATCTATTTTTCATGGAAAATGGCATAAGATGACAGTACCAAATGCCACATCATTTCAAGCTATCATAAAAAGTGCTAGGAGATCCCTCGAAGGCACATTACAAGAAAAATATAGCATGCATCAACACTGAATAAGACATAACAAGGTGTCAAAGAAAACATACTTCTTGTACATCATCGAGAAAAGCCTCCCAAGATCCACGATAAGCTCCCTTAGCCAACCTTATATCAATTGTGCGGAAGTCAGGAAATCCAAGGATGCCCTCATCCTCATTCTCATTGGAATTTGTTAGTGTTGTTCCAAGCAAATTAGCAAACTGCTTTGATTCATCAGAGGAAATAGCACACCGCAGGGCAATACGGTACCTTTTCAAGATAGCCTCTGAGATAGAGATAATATTTCTCTCCTTTCTTGGTTTTTCTGTATTCTGGGAGACTTTTGTATGACAGGCCTCTGTCAAGACGGATACTACAGCTTTCTGAAAAAACAAAGATAAAGATGCCTTTTAGTAAATTTTCCAATAATCTCATAATCATTATTTTCCCAAAGATGAGTTCATTTCTTGTCCCTCCCTCTCAATAACTTTTGTGAAAAATCTAAATGTATTGTTTTTAGCTTAGTTTGAATGTGTGTATAATGGTCTTCCAACCTGGTGTCCGTGTCATTCCTCTTGCAACTATGTCAAATTTCATCAGAATGTACTGACGGCATTATGTTCAAATTAGACTTCTACACAAATTTCCTGATCGATAAGCTACATAACCAAAAGCATGTTAGAGTGGGAGAAGGTGTCTCTACAACGTAGTACACCTTGACCAGCTAACCAGATGAAATTCCAACAAAATTGGTTGCTCAATATTCCACTTAAGAAACAAATAATATCTAGGGTTATCCAAAGCCTACTGACCAACCTCTTTGCTGTGCAAATAGTTCATATTGAATGCTCCAAAATTTTCTTTGCCCATTCTGGAGGTTTTCTGTCCAAAGCTTCCTGAATGCACTTTCTTATTCTTGTTCCCACATTAGTTGGCAATTTTCTCACAGGCTCCAGTGATTTCACCCAATCTGGTAATGTAGTGTCACTAGCAGGCTCCTCTGGAGAATCTACAATATCAGCATCCTTGTAATCCATCATGAAGACCTTATTCCCTTCATTTGCTGAAGAATTGCATATCAAAGTTTCAGCCTCTGCAAGCAGCTGAAATACAAGAAGATTATTGCTAATGATACACACACATAGTCATCAATCTAGAAATATTACAATTACCTCCATTTGCTGACCTTTGCGGTATGTTTCCATCAGCATTTAAATCTCAGTCCATGGAAGTAAAATTTTGTCTCATGCCAAAACACTGGGCAAGATCAAATGCTGGCATAAACTGCATTCCATCTACAACAACAACAACATTACAACAATGTGTAATTAGTATAAGTTGCACCAATATTCACATTTGAAACCACAAACCATATGTTTATTGTT